>VWZN01003796.1:12025-22766 GCA_013396955.1 Regulus satrapa | reverse complement strand
ATGATTTGTACACATTCTCTGTCTGTGATTTCTTATCTCTCTTAATATCCTGAGAAAATCCCAGATGCAATGATAACTATGTGGAAATGTAAATATAATATATTAAAAATAAACAAGAATCAAGGGCTTAAATTTTCCTTCTCCTTTCCTTATTTCCTTCCTTCCTTGGCTTTTGAATTTCACTGGATAGTTAAGCTAAGTTAGCTCCTTGTGGTTCATTCCATTCATAAAACCAAAGGAAAAAACTTCCAGGTTAAACCATGGTGAAAATATTAAGCTGGAAATGTTCCTTATCTAATCATGTTCTGATTTTTACATAGTGCAAATCAGACAATCTGAACCAATAGTCCCTATGAAGGAGTTGTTTTGGAGTAGGATTGTCATTACTAAGAAATATGAATTTGATTTAAAGACTAAAGGTTATTATGCTTTCCCCATAATCAGGTTAATTACTGCCATTATTTAATATTGGCACATGATTTCCATTCTGAATACTTTTAGTTTAAATTTTCAGCCATTCAGTATTGGTTTGGACTTGTTTTTTTTTTCCAAGTTAGATTTTTCGCAAACACTTTGAGGAAGTGAATTTTCATTTGATTATTTAATGAAAAACTGTTTTGGATACCTTCTATAATTCCTTCTTATTCTGACAGCTGCTCTAAAGCTGAATAATGAAAAAGATCATTCTACTGCTGGCACAGCAGACATTAGGCAAAATCCTTTAAGGAAGAAATCCAGCCAATGATGCACTGGGATAGAAACTATCTGCCTGTAACACTGCTCCAGGATGTGCACACAAGAATCTGTTCCTCCCTGGACACCAGGATGAAAATTCTGAGAATGAAAAGAAACGCAAATGCAATTGACAACATCCAGGAGGACAAAACAGCCTGGAGAGGCTAAGCATGAGATCTGCCACGTATCCTCAGTAATTTTGCAAAGCATTTCCCAAAGGGACAGATGGTAGGAAATTCTGCAGTCATATTTAGTTAACCTGAATCCATTTATAAAATCAGTATTACATATCCTTTTAAAACTGGTTGTCACCTTTTCAATGTTTATCATCTTTGAGAGAGCATGCTCAGATAAATTGAGAAATCAGACCTGTACTAACTTTATCTGATTTTTTCCCCAGGAAAAGAATATATTTCAAATGTCCATTTATACCCACTCCATGGACATCATGATTTCTTTTTTTCATTACTGAAAAATGTAAAGGAGAAAAGGGAATTTTTTGAATACATATTTAAAATTATTCTAAATTAAATTTATTTTAAAAGGTGTTTCCTTCATTAGGCAAATTAACTTCAATTTTGTATAATATAAGAGGATAAACCCCAAATATATTTAATTCTATAATTGAAATGGCTGGATGAATGAAAAATGCTTCCAACTTATGAACTTTTAGGAAGAATCCTTTTGGCCAGGTGCTTCACCCTCCTCTGATCTCCTTTTTTTTTTTTCAGGGGGGGGGGGGTGGGGGGGTGGAGGGATGTGTCTTACTCTCCTAGAGACTCCATATCAGGAATTGTGAAGTCACATATCATGTCATTTCATCCTTTTTAGTAGATGGTGACATTTTTGCTTGATGCAGCAGGAGAATGGCTTTCCAGACAATTTTTCAAGTTAGCTGAGTGTCACAGATCTGCAATACCTGAAGCTGAGAATAATTCTTAAATCAGCCTGAAGTTTTTGGGGATGAAAACTTTGTGTGGTTCAGAAAAGACAGCTTTTACCTGGTTTTGATACCTGAGTTGCTTTGGCTGGAGAGTTTTCCTGTGCCTGGTGAATCATTGTTGTATATGCAGAAATCTGAATAAGCACCATGACCTTATTCTCTAGTCATAGGTACTGCATGGATATAATGATTTATCTCATGTTTGCAGTGCTGACTATTAAAAAAGCAAAATTCAATTGAAATATGAGTCACATAACAGAATTTGATTAAAAGAGCTCTGATCCCAAGACCTGTGTTTCCCTCAGAGGAGGGTGATCCAGCTGGTTACATCAGTTATTTTAGCCCTAAACCTGCAAAAGGCCTCCAATTCCTCAGGAACTCCAAAATGCACCAGGTAGCGCTCTGGTCACTCCTGGATGGGGTAACCAGGGATTTGCTTTTGCTCAAACAGTATTTCTTAGTGTTGAGAAGTCCTAATATGATACTATTCTGCAAGAGCCCTGGAAACAGAAGACATCCTGATCTCTCTCTGACATCACCTTCAGGTCTTGACCTTTATACTAGTCACACCTGTGTAATGTGAAGAAGCCAGCTTCAACAGCAGGGGCAAAACAGTTGTGCCTACTGTGGCAGCCTGGACAGCAGAGAAGTTTTGTGGGAAAGTGGAGATGGACTCCCTCATCCCTATGGTTAATGGATGAGTGCTGTGACTGAGTCCACTGTTTTGCTCTCCCCACCTGAACTGGCTTCCCCATGTGCTTGGAGCCATGTCCGGGGAGGATGAAGGGAAGGCCACAAGTTCTGCCAGCTCTGAGGGAGTTTCTGTCACCATCTTGGTAAGAATTGAGGAACTTAATTTAAAAATCAGGTGTCTACATATTTCAGGCATTGACAGAGTCAGACAGCAGCTGAGCAGAGGTTTCAGGGATCTATATTTGGACTGCAGTCCAGTGAGGCAGTTTGCTAGGATATGAACTGACAAATGTGACAGGCTTGTAAAAATCTTCACCTCTTCAGAAAGATAGTTAACAGAGTTTGTAATTAAGCAGACTGCAGATGTGAGATCCATCCATGTCTTTGGTCATTTCACTCTCCTATTGGTCCCAGAGGAGAATCCAGGTGTCCTGTGCTTCACCAGTTTTTTATTCAGATGCCATCCTTTCCTTGACAATGCCAGAAAAGCTCTTCTGCCTTCCCCTTCCCTGAGCCAACAGGCACTTTAAATATACAAGTACAGCTGAAACTTTCATTTAGATTCCTGACGACTGGCACCACAGTTATTATATCCCCAGACTGACAGTTCCTGCTGATTGGTGCCACTCAATTCAGAAAGCAATATCACTTTGATATATCAACCTGGCAACTGCCTGCAGGAAGCTATTCTAGTCCTTCTCTCTGAATTTCACTCTAAGAAATATACTTTCAACAGGATTTTAAGGGGAAAAAAGGCAGAACATTTCAGAGAGGGGATGGGAAGCTCAGTATGCCCCCCATAGCCTTAAACAAGAGCACCTTTTTTTTCTTATTGAGGAGGTAGTAACTCTACAGGAGACAAAGACTGTAGGAAGACCCTTTACTCCAGCATTTTACACACTTGAAAAATCCAAGTCTTATTCAGTAAAAGGAAAGGGTTTTTAAAAATTGAACACTGACCTATATGTCCTTTATGAAGAATATGACATGTTGGTGTTTTAAGAGTGTGTTTTTTGATGTTTCAGTTCAGGCTTTTTTGTAAAGCTCAAAGGTCAAGTAGTCAAGATGTTAGCGGAGCAAACAGTTGGTAGGATTGTGCTCAGTAGCACTTCAGCTGGAAGATTAGGAGAGTTCCCTGGGATGCTGACAGTACTCAGCTGTAGCCAAGTTAGGGGACAGTCCACATGCCCAGTGTAGGAATTGGTGAAAAGGAGAGATAAAAGGATGATGTGTAAGAGTTTATCCCAAAGGGGTACACTAACACAACAGGAATACAAAATAACAAGCAAATGAACTTTATTTTAAGTGTGAAGGAGGAAGAAAATTTGAAGTTGCAGAACCAGAATTTATTTAGATCAAAGTCACTCAATATCCGATATATATTATCACTGACCTGGTGCAAGACTAATTGTGTTATCTTGCTCCTGCTTCCAAAATGGTTTCTATTTTTTTTCTGAAAAATGGCACCAAACAACGTTAGTCATGACCAGATCTTCCTGGACTAATTATTAACATGGTGGTCTCAGGACAGAAATTTTCCCTCTGTCCCATGGTATAAGAAGTAGCTGAACCTGAGTTCCCTATGCAGGCAGATGGAGATGGCCTGACTGAGTACTCTGACATGTACACAAAGACAGTCTTGAGGATCCATCCCTTAGGTCTTCCGCACTTCCTCCTCTTATTTTGTTTTAATGCTTAAAAGTTTCCCTTCAGTTCCTGGGGAAGAATTGCCTGGTTAATACTTATTTCTAATAGTATTTTTCCTGTTCCTAAGTAACTTCTTTTAATAGACATAGTTTATTCCCACAATAGTGATGTGAGCCGGAGCCTGTGGTTCAACCTGAAAGCTCTGGGACCAGACTTAGGTCAATGCTGTGAAATGTTCTGCTAGAATTGCTGATAGGAGAAGCCTGAGGAATTTCTAGAAAAGCAGGTGTCTGTTTATGATTTCTTTATCTTCTCTGAAAGTGACTACATTCATTCCCTTTAGCTATTGTTTGTATCATCCTTCCATTTAGAGTTATTTTCTTAAGTGTATCTGGAGGGCAGTGGAAGGCTCTTAGTGGAGCAGTATTGCATGCTTCAGTAATACTGTATGAGAATATTTATTCAATGGTTTATGTAAGAAGGAAGCAGATGTTCTTGACATGTCAGAAATGTAAGAACATGTTATCTTGGTGAACTGCTTCTATCATTTCCAGCAGATATTTTTTCACCTGTGCACATCTCCAAAGAAAGAAAGTATTTAGAAGTAGTGGAGAACTCCTGAGCTCTCAAAGGTGCTGCTGCTGCTGCAGATGTAGGTCACAGCACCTCTGTGTACTTTGTTTTTAATACAATTGTAGATGGAGCAGGTGGCATAATCTATTATATTAAATCCTATTAATTAAATGCCTAGTTAGAATATCCATTTTTAAAAGATGGCTGTATAGGTAGTAGTTACAGTGATTTAAAGGCCAGTTATTCAGCAGCTTTCTCCAAAGATTTGAACTGATTTCCTTGCAATAATAATACCAAAATTTCTTTATCTTCTGCTATCACCTTTTGCTAGGATGTGACATTTGACATTTTTTCTGTCAGTGTGCATAGAGCCAGAAGAGTAATTAGTTCTCCTGCTTCAGCACACCTATAAAAGGAGATTCCTTGATGTAAAAGAGGCTTTTTAAAAAATCTTTCTTTCAAAGCAACATGCTTTTTACCTGCATGAAACTGTATTTCTGAATTACTAAATTGCCAAGAAGTTAGAATATGAGGTAAATGACAGCCCTCTGCATCTGCACACCCTCCTATTTACATGTATGAAAGCGAGAAAATAAAAAAGTCTAGTGTCACAGACTGTTAAGGCAGCTGCATATAATATTAAATAGTATTAATATAATATTGAATTTTTGATGTTTGTGCTGGAGCTGGAAGAACATGCAAAATGTTTCTCTCCAATTAGGAGGTAAGTTGATTACTGGAGTGCTGTCTCAGTGGAGCACTGGCGAATCAGTGGGTTGTGGTCAGGCTGCTGGCACAGCTTGGCTTGTGTGCACAGACCCCTAGAGGAGCAGAGCTGTTCCTTGCCTTCTACTCCCCTGTGTTGGTTTTGTATTATGTGATCTTTAATGAAGAGACACCCCACTTTGGTGAAGTCACACCCCCAAACCACACAATGAGACACCTGGGCCTGCACAGGGAAATGCATCTCAACCCCCTTCTTATGAACCATGAATATTGCAAAGAAGCTACTGCCTCCTTCCTAAGCATTCAGTCAAGTAAAATTTGCATTTAAAATAATGCTCATTCAGAAGCGTAGAAAACTCCCTCCTACCATAGGACAATATTTTGGATGGAATTAAGAATAATTTAAAGAGTCTTTTTTGTGAGGAAGAGAATTTTTGGGACTATTCTTATAATTGGATTATCTTTCTTACTTGAAAAACAAAAAGTGTTCCCAATGAAAACAAAAGGATTACAAAGGAAACATTTTCTGGAAAAGGTATCTATTTCTGGTACTGACTCCCTTTTAAGCCCTCTTTGTTGCAGAAATACAGCACCTGGTCAGATGGGCTTCTCATACAGCTCCCAAATCCTTGTCTGGCTGTTGAAGGCATTTATCTCAATGTGTCAGTCACAGGTCACAGCAAAGTGGTGAGAGTTGCAAACTGCAGGCTTCTTTTTGCATAAAAGGAAGGGGAAAATTCCTTGTTTTTAATGGAAGAAAGCTGAAGACAGAAATGACCCATTGGGTGTAACAGGATCCATGTGTTTCTCTCTTAAGTACTTATGGAGATTTCACAGAAGCAGACTGAGGTGATGAGGCTGCCAATCCCTTTTCTTCCATCTAGTTATTTGAGATGTCTCCCAAACATGAGCAAGCTTCATGGAATTCACAGTGGTGCTGGAGATGATGAGAAATCCATGAAGGTTTAACTGGAGTCCAGTGTCCCCCACTCCTGCATTCTCCATTAATGACCTTTCCACTCAAAAGGGTAGATATTTTGCTTGATTTTTTTAACCAATAATAATATATATCAATAGAGAGTATTCTTTTCTTAATTTCCCACCTTAGCACATTCAATGAAAAAGTATCAACATATTGAGCCTAACAGGGAGTTTTCTTTGAGATAAAAGGCTACGACATCCCAAGGAATTCTCAGAAAATGTAAAACGCTTCACAATATGAATCAACAATCTGATTTATAGGGTGTGCAATACGAGCCATATCTGGATGTAAGATGTCATTTCAGATGTCAGTGAAAGAGGAGAATAATGAACAGAAGAGAATGTGGAGTGGGAAAGATGCAGAACTAAATCCAAGTTGTAAGTGGACCCTAAAGCACTGATTTCACAAAAACTATAGCATTCTGCTGAGAAGGAAAAAATGGATACGAGATTTTGACAGACTGGTTTTGTGCAACCTGGGATGCAGTCACTTGTGAAATGTCTTCAACACCGACTCAGAGGAGCTGGTACCACAAGACTTGCTGAATAAATATTCCACCTGTGTTTCTTCAGAGCAACAAAGAGAGGTGACAGGGTTACTAAGAGTACATCAGATCACTGAATGTTCTGTAAGTGCTCGCAGGACAGCATAGCCAGTTTATCAATTCTCAGCATTTTCTGGCTGTTTTATAGCTAGGGTACCGTCACAGATTCTACTCACAGCTATTTGAAAACTTCATTGTTAATGAGAAATATTTTGGTTTTGGTTTGGTTTTTTGTTGGGTTTTTTGTTTGTTTGTTGTTTTTTGTTGTTTTTGGGCTTTTTTTCATTTTATGAAGGCTGCACTGTTGGCAAGGTTTTCTGTTTGCTGTTGTTTTCCTAGAGCTACTCTGTACATTTTCAAATGAAGTATTTCTTTATAATAAGATATGTCAAACTTCATTTTGCAGTGAATCAAAGAGATTGTGCCTGGGGAGAACTTTAGAAACTGAAGCGTGCCTAGAATTAAAACCTGAGGTTAGGCAGTTTGTCCTAAATCTCAGATTAAATGGCAAAGATTCCCAGCAGATGATAAAGGATATGCTCTGTAGAAAATAGTCTGGGATAATTAATAACATTTTTTTTCTTATTTGCTTTGCTACATTTCAGTATTCTGACTTGACAAAGTTCTGTTAACACTCTGCACACATGCTTATGTTTTCTTGAGAATACGTATTTGTGGAACCTACCAGAGACTCTACCTGAGCCCAGGATCTGGTCTTACTTCTTATACTTATGAGTTTCAGGGCCTTATTTGTAAACCCCTGAAAGCTTCACAAAAAACTTCTCAGATGCTAGAGGCAGTGGTGTTAGGGCTTCAGAAGGTGGCAGTCTGTCTCTGAGTGGTAAGAGAAAGCATACTTCAAAGTTGAGTGAACCAGGGAGGTGATGAACAGTACATAAATCTTAATATTGTAAAGTGTTAAACACTCAATAACTGCTCCACTGAAGTACTTAAAATGCGTGAAATACTTAAAACCAGTTCCTTCCTGAAAATGGGCCTGGGAAAATAAACCTGTCTGGATTGAGTCAAAGGCTTTGTTACACTGGAAACCTGGGTATATGACTACTTCTGTGTCACAGGATACACAGAGTTGGGTTGTTTTCATTAATTTTAGCAAAAGTCGGCAAAAATTAATTTTTCTGAAGTGGAGTCAGCTTATGTGTTTATCTCTTTTCATAAACATATGGGAAAGAAGAGAAAAAAAACCCAAACAAATAACACATCCAGGATGTTATGAGCCATTGACCTATATTTGAAAATTTTAAAAAAGACCAAACAAACAAACAAACAAACAAACAAAAAAACGAAACAAAAACAAGTTTATGGAGTGGCTTATTCTTTGAGTACTCAGATTAAAAATTAAAATCTAGGGAAAGTGACCTACATTTGCTATATGTAGATTGTCCTCATCAAATGTTTCAAGATTGGAACTGATAAATAAAATCATTCAAAATCAATACTCACTCTGAGTAGTTTAACTGCCCTAGATAGAGAACAATCTCAAATTNAATCTCAAATTTTGTCTCTGTGTTTATAGGCGTGTGGATATATATATATATATATATATAGGTGCTGGTTTCATGTTAGTAAAAGAACTTTTCAGACACTGCATGGATGATTTTGGGTGCATACTCAACACCAATTCCTCTACTGAAATTATGAAAATATGTCACATTAAGAGAAAAAATCTACAAATATATTCAACATTTTTCATAGAAGTAAAAATTGTGATGTCACAGAAAAAGTCTGTTAGAGATGAAAGCTAGATGCCTGTGATGATTTGCTGGTTTATAGACATGAATAAGAAAGAAGCTTCCATCCACTGTATTTTATCACTTAAAGCATGTTTAGAACATATTTTCTATAATCATGTTCACCCAGTCACAGTTTCAAAGTGTGTTCCCTTCCTGTCTCTTCCTATCTAATACTACTAAAATTGCACTGGATGGAAATATTTGCTTTTACATCTGTCTTCTACACTAGAATCCATCAGTCTTAGGGTACTTATAGAAGACAGGAAAAACTAGTAAGTTACACCCAAGAAAGAGTGAGCTCCTTACCTCCATTATTTTTGCACCAGTCCTTTTTAAAATATTTATAGAAAATGTGTCTTTGTAGCAAAGATTTCTCTCCCCTCAGTTTGTTTTTTTCTGTGTTTAATTTCAGATCAGCCAATATTAATTTTATTTCTGAGCACAGCATCAGATCCTTTAAAATAAAAAAAAGATTTTGCAATTATTTTGACTATTTTGATGATGTTACAAGGCTTTTTAAAACATTTTTTTAATATTGTAAATATTAGGATAATGCAAGGGGGGGAAAACTATTTATGCAGAGAAAAAAACCCCATAAATAAATGTTTTCTTTGAAAAATACTACTGCATTGAAGTCTAATTGCAGAAATAGTTTAATATAAACATTAACCTTGTACTGCAATAAAAATTATCAAATGCCATAGCAAAATGTACCTGACCAAATTTGTGAAATATTTCAAATAACAAGGAGGTCTTTAATCTGTTTGTTTTGTTAAACTTAGAGCACAGAATATAAACCATTCAATTCTGCATTCTCCTGCTTGCTTTTTTCATTTCTTTACAAAGGGAGCATCAGTACATATGAACAAAACAGTTCCACTCAGTAGGGCACATAGCTCTGAGCATTCTGTCCCATTTTCAGTGACCTGGAAAGCACAAAAGCTGTTGTGCTGGAAAAAGGGGGGAAAATGAAAAATGAAACAAAAAATAAAAAGGGGAAAAAAGAGAGAGAGAGAAAAAAAAAACCCCTAACTCTCCAATCTAGCTGTATACAAATAGTACCTTCATTATCAAGATACATTTGATACCTGTCAGTTTCCTTGGAGAAAGTTGTTATCAAGGAAATGGAAGCATGGTGCTCTGTCTCACCATGGCATCATTTGGGAAGTGTGTAGAAACAGCAGTGATAATGAATTTGAAAAGCAACATCTGTGTTACTGCCATAAGAAAATAGTAATAAATAAAAGACAAAAACGCCAGACACTGGAGAAAACAATAGGAGACAGCCTCTCTTAGGAGAACCCTTATCATGTAGGACAGCACTGACTGAAGCACTATTTTACTACCCATTATTTTTCTTGAGTTGTACTACTCAACATAATGAGACATTATTCTGGTTATACAAAACCAATTGGAATAAATTCTGGAATTATCACACAGTGATGACAATTCCACAGATCACATTGAAATAAAGAAGGCAATAAGGCTTGTTTCCACTGCTGTATACTTAACCTTTTCCATTGTCACCCTGTCACTAAAGGATACATATTGCTTCTTTCCCTTTCATCCTGTAGAATGACCACATCTCTCACATGGAAAGAATTCAGTCCTCAGGGAAAGATGCAGGCATGAAAAGGCATCAGTTTGGGGGTATTCATGGGGAAAAATGGGAAGAGAATTTGAGCAGCAGCAAAGTTGGGTAAGGCAGAGATAACAGTCCAGAGAAAGATCACTGACCAGGCATTGTGTGGAAATGATAAAAGCTTTGCTGACAGCAGTAGTGTTTCACATAGAGTTTTCTTGGGCACAAAAAGTCACAGGCAAAATTAATGGAGCTCTCACAGTGGCTAGGGGGACTCCTGAGGAACTAGAAGCTGTGCAAAAGTGACTAGCCAAATAGAAGAGAAAGAGATTTTTCTATACCAAAATGTCCCTCTGACTAAGGGTCATGATGATTGTTTGTCTGCTTTTAACGAGTTGGTGGCCAGTGGAAAATTCTCAAGCACTGACAGCACAAGTTTGACTAATGTTGTTCTGCAGTGGAACACGCGCAAATCCCACTGCCAGCCCGGCCCAGCCTGGCCCACAGGACCCCGGCTGCACGCAGCTCCTTCCCTTCCCTTCCCTTCCCTTCCCTTCCCTTC
>VWZN01003796.1:0-11956 GCA_013396955.1 Regulus satrapa | reverse complement strand
TTCCCTTCCCTTCCCTTCCCTTCCCTTCCCTTTTTTTTAAACCTCATTCTTCGTAATTTCTTTCCACTATGTCCCTGCTTCTGAAAGAAACAATAACAAGCCCAAATCTTCTCATTTTGATACCATCAAGTCTTCTGCAGTAGTTTTACAGAAATGGAAAGGACTCTTGAAAACACACTGACTGAAGAGGGATTGTGTTCCAGTACTCTGCTCAATTCTGTTATCATTCAGCTTTGTGATTTGGGGTGAGTTCTTAAGCTTTGTTGACTTGCTACTTTTTATTTGCTTTCAAATATGCACAGGTAATGGAAGGCAAATCCTTCAGTTTTAATTATTTATTAAAAATAAAAAAAAAAAGAAAAATATAAAAGAAAAAATAAAAAAGTCAGTTTGGTTGATTATGTACAGACAAGAAATACTATGTTCACCGAAGTGTTCTGTACCTGGCCAGCACTGTCTCACATTCAGTTTGGCTATTTTTTGGGCTGAACAGTGACAGGAGAAACCCTTTCACCTGCTGCTCTTACGGAGAGGGATGGCTCTTGTTTTAGTTACCTGCATGTACTTTTCAGCTGCCTACACTGGGAATCACATAGGGTATTCTCTAGCACAAGTGAGCACTTTGAAGATGCCTCAGGGCTGTTACAGAAAGTTGTGTGAAGCATTTTCAGAGGCCTAAAATGAATTTTGAGGACAGGCTTTCTACACATGCTTACAAGGACTAGGGATGCTTACAGAGGGATCCTACATGCAAGCTGCCCAGACTGAGTTGGCAGAGGGAGAGACAAATGAGGGTGGTTATAAAGATGAATGTCCTTTGGAGCAGTTCTTCTGTCATGCCAACTGTGCAACTCTTTACATAGCCCAGAGTTGCCTCATGGGCAAGGCAGAATGAATTGTGGAGCAGTTTATCTTCAAGGATTGTGCCAAGGATGATCTAGAAAACCACAGAATACTGTGAAATTTTCTGTGAATGAGTAAATAGGTCCTTAAAGTGTAAGTGTTGTTAACACTGTGAACAGTCAGGAAAGACAGTGCTGTGAATAAATACCTGAAGTCATCTAAACATCTCATGGCACTTCAGTAAGTTCATAACTGTTCAAGTTGCTCTGAAGTGTATCTTATAGTCACATCAATAGGTGTGTAAATTTTTAACTTGAGAAGAATTTATCTTGAAAAGGGCACCAAAAATATAAAACATCTCTGTGTTTTTTCTTCTTCTAGGCTTTCCTTTCCTTATTTTTCTTATTTTATTCTCTTTTTTTAAACTTTCTTGTCTACTTTCTTCAGTTTTTTGCATTTTTCTTTCTCTCCATCTGTTTTCTACAAGATGCTGAAACAAATCTTAGTATGTGCTAATGAGTATTCCCGGGTACATTTAAAATTTACTGAAGGAGGAGCAGAAAAAGAGTGGGCTGAGGAGAAGAAAGAGCATATCATGGTTTTTCTTCCAGGATGAGCTCATTTCAATAATCAGCTGTGATAAGTCATGTGTCGTTTGTTGTGGCAGGAAGGTAAAAAGTGAGAAATGCAGACAGAGTTAATTTTTTTTTTTTTTTCATAAAGTAATGTTGAAATTCTACAGAACCTCTCAGACTCTCACCAGAGCTTCTTGGTCACTGTGATATTTCCAAAAACATAGTCATTACCTGTATCTGAAGGTTCATTTCTAAATTAAGACAAAAAGCAGTGGCTTTTTTTCTTCCATGAATAAAGCCGGGAGCAGAGCAATAGCAGTCACATTCACTAAATACAGATCTGCTGTTTTGACTCCCCCAAACTTCACAAAACAATGTCAATAACTCCATCCCTTGTATCAGGGGACAAAGCACCATAAGGACAAGGCTCTGCTGCAGCCAGTGCTGGAAGATGAAGGAGCTAAGGAGAGAAGCATGATGTTCAGCAGCATCCTGTATTGTTTGTGCATGTCATGGGGCTCACTGATTTTGTGCCAGCTGACTTTTTGGGTGTGACAGAAGGAGCTGCCCTTGGAGCCCATGCCAGGGGAGGCAGAGGCCACTGCAGGCTTTGTGCAGAAAGGCCATTTCTCTGGTGGCATGGGGCGAGGGAAGACAACTGGAAGGGAAACAGGAACATGGATGCCATGAAAACTGTAGCTACATTTGTTTATTCTTCAATCCTCATCTCCTAAATAAGATAATGTCTCTCTGGAGCTTCTGAGAAGAAAGCTGTTACTCATTAATATCTGCTCAGACACTATAATAGTGGAGGCCATATAACTAAATATAGCCCTAGCTCCTAATGTGAGGGAGACACATGTTGTCATGTGAATGAAGGGGGATGTCAAACTTCACCCCTTCCTCTCCATTGTAGTTTCCCTTCTGCATGAAAATTTCCTTTGAGAGTCCTTTTATCCTTCTTTTTTTTTTTTTCTTGTGATGTAAAATTATCTTCTGTTCCTCTGAACACCAAGATGCCAGCTGCCTCCCAGGGAATGGACCGAAAATGGCAGCCCTTTTGTAAAAGCTCAAATCAAGCTATACTTGACAAGGAGGGTTCCTTATTCTGTGGATTACTGGTTGAATTGTTTTGGTGATTTCTCCACTGAAAGGGAATCTCTGAATATAAATGTCAAAATAAAACTCAGCAGATCTCAGTCTCAGTCCTTATTTTCTCAGCCTTCTGGGAGTCTCACTGGCAAGCTAATGAGTGATGCTCCAAGGTGCAGAGCCCAGGCATGGGGGAAAGCCGTGTTGCACAGACAGCAGTCACTGGCTGCCAGATGGGGAGCCGGGAGCTACATTTGGCAAGAGGTGGAGATCCCAGATATGTTTAACTGAAATTCTTTTCAAGTGAGCCCTGTCCCTGTTCATAGGTGGATGTCTTTTCTGTGTAGCACCTATTGAGCAGGATTCCCAGCACACTGGCAGGAATTTGACAAGTTTTGGGTAGAAACCTTCCTGATGGTCCATCACAAATGTTCTTTCAAACTACTGCCTGTATTTCGGCTGAAGCTTGCTGAATTAGAATCTTCCTCACAAAATATTTCCATCTTAGCAAGAGCCTTAGCGTAAGAAGTTTCCATCACAGAAATTGAAATACAGAAGAATTCTGCTGTCTGGATGGGATGGGATTCTTGGTAGTTCCCATTCCCACAGACTGTCCTCCTATGAAGAACCAGAGAGTGGGTGTGCCACAGTGTGAGAAGGGATTTAACTTCCTTTCACTCTTCCACAATAGGATAATTTCCATTTGCACATATAAAAATCTAGATCTGCATTTATAATTACTTATTTAGATTATTGCCACTATATAATGTGTGAGTTTTAAGTAATTTGGTTTGGTCACAGTTTTCCTGAACCTGCTACCTGATTCACAAAGACTGAATCATAAAGCACAGATCCCTAGACAGGTGCTGAAAAGGACGCAAATCTCAACACAGTGGCTGCTATTTAACTATCATTTTCATATTCCTGTTTTCACAGCTTCTACTGGCATGTTTTCTACTTGCAGTCTGTTTCCTACTCTGAGAGATAAATGAATAATTGCCAAAACTGTAGTCTTGTGAAGAGTTCCTCCTTCAAAGGTGTTTCCACTTATTCTGCTATGGAACAGAAGGAAAAGACAGGGTCAATCCAACAGGGTCTTGAATTTTGCACCAAGTACCAGTATAGATGCATTGAAGTAGTTTTGTTCAGAAAGCTGTATTCTATTGCTTTTTGGAGTTGAGTTATATCATTTTTGCATTTATTTGTTAATAATAGACTCTCTCTATGAATAAATCCAGAGGTTCTTTAAAGTATTTCCATCAGGGTACAGTAGGCTGTTCAGATTTTAGCAAATACTTTACTCACCAGAAAGAATACAGTAACATCATGGATACTTTGATATATACATACATTAATATTTCCATATAGACCTGAAAATATATTTCACAATAACTTCTTTCTCTTTCACTTCCTGTAAGAAAAACTGACCAAGTTTTTTTGCTTCTGTGCTGTCTGAGAGGATGGTTCCTTATAGCATTTTTCTAATGTAGTAATGTTTATAGAACAAGCTTTGACAAGTAGGTGTTGTATGGAAGAGCTGGGGAAATGTTTTCAAATAACCCATGGGTATGAAAAATATTGCTTGAGCCACAGAAAATATACTTTTTCATGCAATACTTTAAGATACTTTCAGAGAGTTCCGGTTACCTACCCTACTTCATGCACAGCCAAAGGATCTAAAAGATCTTCTAAAATAAACTTCTTTTATTTTAGAAGTTGGTGAAGATTTCTGTATTAGTACCTAAAGGAATTGGCAAATTAGTTATTTTCTCCTATCTCCTCTGCTATGCTGCAGAATGGATTAATTGAGAAACCTTAGGCACTCACCATGTTTTAACACAAATCCATGTGCATATCATTGTAGTTAAGTCTTGTCAGGGAAGATAAATGAAACTTCGACACAAACTGAAATTGAAAACACTTAATCCTTTGATTGATGCTCTGATTATCCTAACATAAAAAAAAGACCCACTTTGATTTTTCTTGGCACCTGTTTAATGAAGAGGAGCTCTATACCTTCCATGGAAACACACTTTCCAGCCAGTCAGATATGTCCTAACTCCTAATTATCCATAAAGTTGGCCAAAACTTCTATCAAGGCATCCAGCTTCTTGACTAACTCTTAATATATATTTTTTTTCTTTACTTTTATCACTGGTACTTTTATCATCTTGAATAATCTTGACTAGACTCTTGCCTCAATTTATTTCCTGAAGACTTTTTTACATTCAGGAGAAAGAGTGGTTTCAGTAGTTGAGAATGAGAAATATATTTGACTGTCAGAAGCATATAGCTGGCAGCTGAGTGAAGCATATGTCACCTTCTCTTTCAACTGATTCACACTAGATTTTGAACAGCACTACAAGTGCTGGGTCTTTGAGACCATGGAGAGAAAGAACAGTTGCACATCACCAATACTTTTCAATTTCTCCATTCTATCTTCATTGAATTGAACACCAGCATCCTGTCTTCACTATTAGTATTCATCTGAGCTAATGTCCTCTTTTAAGCTCTACCTGCAGATTCACTCTCCAACTGATAATTGTGCCTAAATGCATCTTAAAAATTTATATCAAGAAATACTGCTGGTCATGCTGCCTCCTGAGACACTTACAATAAATATCATAAAACAGCTCTATTAATTAATGTAGAAGTAGCTTTCCCAACATTTGTTTGTCAATATACCTGCAGTAAACTTAGAGGTTTGTTCAGCAGAAATATTCTCATTCCTTCTTAGCCTGTTTGGAACTGCTTTTTTAGAGAGCCTAACACAGTGGGGTCATGGTCACTGAGTGACACGTCCTTGTACTTGTTAAAAGGTAGCCACATGAGAGGCAGATCAGTTGCCTAAAGAATCTAGAGACATCTGTAATGCTAAGTATTAAGATGTAAGCATAAGACATCAAAGATGGAGATCCCACAGCTCTCTGTGTGATCTGCTCCTGGTTTTAAAATTTTCATGGTAAAAAATTGTGCACTTCATGAAAAATTCAAAAGATTTCCTGCACTGCAACCTTGTGACTGGTGTCTCTCATCCTTTTACTGTGTGCCCTTTGAACAGATTTTAGCTTGTCCTCTCTGCACTGTCAGATTAAACAAATTTTTAAAACATGTCCCCAAATCTTTTCCTGTCTGAACAGCTCTTTCTGGGCCTCTCCTTAAACATTGTGACTTTTGGTCCCTTATCATCTTGGAAGTGTCCTCTGGCCATGCTCCAATGTGTCCATGTCATTGTTGTTGTGAGGAGAAATTATATATTATACAACAATATTAATATATTATTGTATAATAATATTATATAATAATTATATATTATATATTCTCCAGATGTGGTCATAAAAGTTCCAGAGAGAAAGGGGAAAAACCCAATGGCTAAACGCAGCTGAGATGCCCCACTGGCTCAAGTTCAATTTGTTGTTGACTAAATCCCCCCTGGTTTATATGTTTGTTTATTTGAGGTTTTTTGTTGTTGTTTTGCTTTGTTTTGTTTTGGTTTTTCTTTTTTCAAAGCTGCTTTTAAGACAGTCTGTGCTGCTGGGGTAATATTGTCCTTGGTGCTGTACTTTGCACTTGCTGCAAAAGACCTCATTTTACTGACATTAACTGTTTTTTACTATACTATAAATTGAATTTCTTAATGTGGGGAGAGGACCCTTATTGCCTCTTCAGTGTGGAAATGCAAACAATATCTGTTGTAGTAGATAGATAGATAGATAGATAGATAGATAGATAGATAGATAGATAGATAGATAGATAGACCGACCCCAAAATGAAATTGTGCAAGATTTGTAAAACACTAGCTGATTATCTCAGAAAACCAGTAATTGCATTTCCTGTCCTGGTAGACTAATAAATGGGGTTACCTTAAAATAAATGTCTCCATTAGCTAACCAACAGGAGGAAATGCTTTCAGGGTGGCTTATGGAGTACGCTTGGCTCATTCTTTCAACCTTCTTCACCCTAATCTGTTGTAAGTTTTTAGTTGCAAAGTAAAGTAGACAGGAAAGAAATTGTAGCAATAAAAAACAAATAATAAAAATGCACAGACAGAAAAAAGAAATAACAGAAGCTGCAGCATTTCAGTGCAGGCATTCATACACAAAATTTGGTACAAAGTTTATCAGCCATGCCGCCAAATGTCATTATAGTCAACATCACATATCCTGCTCTGGGCTCTGTGGTTCTGAGGCTTTTGATCAAAACCAAGATTTCTCTTATTTTAAATAGGAGAATGCCATAGTGCCTTTGGATGCAAACGGATGGATCTGTCTTAGAAAGGAGGTGGTGAGCACAGAGATTTTATGACATGTCTCCACTTGATCTACTGCTTATAATAAGGAATAAAAAACTCTCATAAGTGCTACTACAAAAGCATGATCCAAAGTTTCATAGAATCATAGAACGGTGTGGGTTGGATCGGACCTTAAAGATCCCCAATTCCAACCAGCCCGCCATGGTCTGGGGCACTTCCCATTAGACCAGATTGCTCAAGTCAACAGGTGGTCTGCTCCGTAACCCTGAGAACCCAACATAGTGCCAACATAGCATTAGAAGATACTAGGCAGAGAAACCTGTGCACTGAATACCATCAATACATTTAGAAATAAAACCTTGCAATTTTTCATCATCTCTTTCCCTAATATGATTTATTTCTAATTTATTCTCAAGGGAATTATGATTGTACTTTCTTTACTGCTTGCCTTGGATTTTAGCTAAAGTCCAAACTTATAAGCAGGATAGGCCTTGAAATGAAGACCTGTGAGTCATTCTTTGTACAATAGATATTCAGGCTGAAAAAACTTATATGATACATTTGCATAATGCTTTTCTTAGGGAAAAAAAAATCAGAATACACAAGAGAGTCCTGTTTAAAAATTCTAAATACAAAAGTAGATGTTGATGTCAGTGTAGGCTGCATTCAGTAAAACCCATTTTCTTTGTTGAAGCATCATATAATGTCACTCAAAATTTGCTGGTATTTTTATTCCTCTAGTAATTAATGCTGTAGATCAGGCTCCTCTCTCCAGTGTAGCAACTCCAGTTATGCCTTATTCCCATATACTGAACTCAGCACAAGCTCCATAAAATTGTATTTCTTAAAGTCCATCATTTAGCTTTGACTTCACAGGCATGAGTAAAAGTTCTGGTTGAAAGCAGAGGAATTGGACTGCCTTTCAAAAATATGTTGGCAACTTTTTGTTTTAATTGACGTGAAATATACTAAAGTTCAGATGGCATGAATCAAAAGACTCACTCTGAGGAAAAACTGCATGATTTAGAAATGAGCAGAGAAATTGACAGAAACATTTTGACAGAGGATTTAAACTTTTATCTAGTTTGGGAGTGATGATGAATAAGAAAGAGGTGAAGGGAAGGAAGAAGAAGGAAAGAGAGTCCAGATTTGGTAGTTTGTCTTTAGGTTGTCTGAATTTTAAAGCACTTAGGACACAGTTATATCTGCTACAATAATAAAGGCCTTCTTTTCAGTGCTTTTATTTGAGTTAGAGAAAATTTACTCAGCCGCAGAATTCCCCTGATGAAGAAAATTCAAAACTATTTCAACTGCACAAGCTCCAGAGTAAGGTAGGAAACACAGAACTATGATGCTTCAGACATGTACTTCTAGACAACTTTATTTTCACTGAATTTGAAACTGCACTTAGAATCTGAGACACCTAGACTGGAAGCCATCTGAGAGCTACTTATAATTTCCTGATCCTGTGGACTACATTAAGCTAGTCCAGCAAGTCACAACTTACTGTATCTTTTGTCCCAACTACTAGCAACAGCAGGTGAAATCGATAAATCCTTGTTCAGGTTGAAAAATGATGTAGAGACTTTGTTTAGAATTATATTTTTTCAGCAGCAAAAACTTAATCTAGCACAGAAAATAAGAGCACAACCACACTGAAAGGACTCTACCACTTTAGCATCCTAAATTCACAATAAAGAAACACCAACTGTGTTGTTATGTCTCTTTTTTATGTTTTTTTTTTTTTAGCATCCTCTACAAAATCATACAGTCTTTCCAAACACATGCACATACTTGACATGCCGTCCAGCAGAAAATACGCTGTACTCACAGAAAATTTACAGATATTTACTCAGAGACCTAAATGTGTCAAGAAATTGAGCACAAAGGCTTCCTAAGCCAGGCTGAAGATGTGTGTGTCTAAAGCCATCATTCTCAGTCATACATAATGTCTGTGCAGTTGTGAAACACATATCTCAGCAGATCATGAAACCACTGCAAGCACATGGGCTACTATCATTACTTTTTTAAAAAAAAAATTTAAAAAATGTGCAGAAACAAAGAATTTGGGAAAATGGACAGTAGACAGTATAATGTTTTCTTCCATCACTTATAACTCAATCTACTGAAAGGTGAGGCATATTTTTATGATGATTTTAGGCTATATAATGAAAGACATAAGTAGCTACTTAGCAGCCATAGAATAAAATCAGTGAATTCAATGGTTGATCTGGTCATTATTTGGTCATATCTGTATTACATTTTTTTCCCCCAGTATGAACAAGACCATGCTTCTGGTTCACTGAATTTTTTAGGTTCAAGGGCACCTTTTGAGACTCATGATCTAGAACATAAGTTGCTTATCTAGACCTTGGGACCTGGGTGAATAGAACTCTTCTGTAGGCCAATATTTACCTTATTGCAATAAATAAATAAATAAGGTTGTGATACTTAGCAAAATTACAGGGTCTGTCCAAAACAGATGTGAAAAAAAGGCAACAAATTTAATGAAGCAGGTATTTCCATAAGAAGCTTGAGGCATTGATGGCCTCCTGCTTATAAGTGTTTCAGTTAATGTGCATACCTGCATTTCACATAAGCTTGTTCTGACGATTGGTCTGTCATAATGGACCCTAACAGGATTCATGATGATTACAGATTTTCCATGACTACCTTTCAATCTATCTACTCAAAAAGAAAAGTGTCTTTTTCTTGTCTCACTTAAGATTTACCTAAATTTCAACAAGGGAAACTGCAGACATTTTATCCATTGTTAACAGCAGAGCTTTTCATTGTAAAATTCATGTTGACTCCCAGATTTTCTGTGGTTAGCAAAATTAAAAACTGGGAGTTATATAATAACTTCTATCTAGTTATGTCCATATGACTTACTAAGAGCAGTTCCCTAATAGCTACTCTAGCCCCTAAGCACTTTATTCTGGTTTATGAATAAGAAAAATTGTTCCTAGCTAAGGGACTGAAACAGGCCTCAAAATGGCACCTGTATTTTGCAATAACAAAAGGACCAGTCACATCACTGAGAGCCAGCTTACCTTATGTGATATAAAAGATTAGTTAAGTACTGTCCTTTCTGTACAATTAGGCAGGTCATTATACCATTAGCACCTGCAAAGCAATAAGGAAATCCGCATCAGCCAATGCAGATTTGCCAACAACAAATAACATCTAGATAATCTAATTTCCTTCTACAGCAAGATGGCAGGTTATGTGGACAGAAAACCACTCTGTCTCATTAAATTCTCACAAACTAATAATGTAATGTTACTCTAATAACAGAATGTAAAAACACGCAAAGACTGCAATTATCAATTGTTCACTGTTAAGATAGAAGAATGTATGAGAAAGAATTTCTCATTAGTCAATTCTATAGTTCTATTAAATAATTTCATTAAGTATTTGAATGATAGAGCAGTAAGTTTACACATTAAGTTTGCTTCTGATACCGTATACTGGCAGGGACACCCAGTATCTTGGAGAATTTAAATTACATTAAAAATAGGCTTGTTAACTTTGAGGAATGGAATAGATAAAAAGATTAAATTCTGAGCAGACCCATAGAAAGTACTACGTTTGTGTAGGAGTACTCAAATTTGTTCATAATATTTAGAAAAGAAAGGTCTGGGGACTGACCGCAAGGCTTCAATGTCACACTACTGTGAAACGGTGACCAACACGAATAGATGTAGAAAGGGAGTATGGCCAAAATATACATAATCATCTCACTGCTTATCTATCCATTGAATATTTAAAATATAGCACAAAAGTATTGTCCTGGTTTTGGCCAGGACGGATCTAATACAGAACCCATAAAGGGGGGTTGAAGCCTGGAGCTCTGTGGGCATGTCTAGGTTGTTAATTAATACCGCCTATATCATCATGGGGACTCTTGCTTCTGGGAAGGAGTGGTCTGGAGAAGTTCATTGTCCTGGGCTTGGTGAGCATTTGTGCATGTAAATCGCCCTCTCTTTGTACATTTTTGTTATTTGTGTTGTTGCTGTAACTGTTTTCTTATCTCATTGCTTTTTCCAGTAAAGTGTTCTTTTCTCAATCTGTGCTCTTTGCGTTTTTTATCACCCAGCATATGGGTTAGGGGAGCATCATGTATTTTGGGTTTTCTTAGGGGGAATACTATACTGGGGGATACCATTCTGAAGTCACAACAGGTATATTCAATGTGGAATACCTTCATCAGCAAAAAATGTGGACCAGCTGCTTAACCTAGAGGAAAAGAATTGAAGTTTTCAGAGGACAAATAAATATTCTCCAAGGAAAGGGTTAAAGAGAAGTGAAGTCGTTTAGTCTGGAGAAGGGAAGGTGGAGGGAATGTGTGTCATCATTCCTGGCCTTTATTCTGTGCTGCCTGCTGCAAGAACATAAACAACCAACTTTGCAAGTTCATGGCAAGCAGGACAAACTGTGGGCTTAAATTGAAGAGCTTAGCATGTTGTCTAGAACTCGGGCCAAACACTTGGCCCTGAGATTGTTTTGAGAACACTGGGAGACTTCATAACATCTTGAAGTTTACAGAGGTTAGCCAATCTATGCTTAGCACAGGATTCTGCCTTATCAATGTACTCTGGATGTTTTAGACAGATGGAAATTTCTTGTCCAGCTTGTCTGCTTGTATGCTGCTTGCTGCTTCTCTGCCCTTGCATATAGATCTTAATAAACAATCATCTTTAGCCTTCTGATTCATGGAATCCATGTAGCTCTACTGCCCCAATCAGGGGTTGAATTCTCCTACATTACCATGCGTCAGTGCCTCTTCAGGAACCCCTCAGTAATAAGATGGAAAATAAGTAAATTCCAGTAGTTTCAGGAAGGTGAAACACAGAAAATGATATTTTCATATCCTTTATACATGTAGATGTAAGACATACAATAATTAAGATGCATCAAAGGAAAAATACTATGCCTAGCAATATTATTTTATTCATCAGAAATAAGAACAGGGAAAATAATAGGTAATAGATGCTATTAGGTCAAGATCTTTTATTTAATTAATATCCAACCTTTCTCTGTGTGTTTAAGGAGTTTTTCACATCCTTAAAAACCTAAAGTGTTTAATTAATGTAAACACTTCTATTCAGAAGATATTTTAGTACTAATTAAATGATTATGGTGGAAGAAATTGAACAGCACCAAATGAGCATCTTCAGTGATCACTGAAGAT
>VWZN01003795.1:199155-215122 GCA_013396955.1 Regulus satrapa | reverse complement strand
GCCACCCACCGCGGCAGCCCCTCACGGGGCGACGCCGAGCGGCCGGCGCCCGGAGGAGCCCTCCGGTAACCGGTACCGCGCTCCGCACGCCGCGGACTCCCGCAAATACGGAGCGTGGCCACGCCGTCCTCTCCAAACGCGGCTTGTGAGCCGCCCTCCACCCTCCGAGCGGGCACGGAGCGGGCACGGAGCGGGTCCCGCCTCCCCGCCGGTACCGCGGAACCGGCTCTGCCCGCGGGGCCGCTGATGACACATGCGGAGCAGCGGGCAGCGCCTGAAAAGGTGCCTGCCCTGCCGGGGGGCGAGAGGAGGGAGCACGGGCACCGCACGGGAGTATTCCGGCACCATCCCAAAAGTGGTGGGATCTCCCGAAGGCTACCCGGGGAGATGCTCAGGAGCTCCCGGGGATTCTCAGTGCTGCACGCAGCCTCGCCCAACCTCCTCTGCCGGCGCGGAGCCGCGGAGAGGTGCCAAGGACATGCCCGGTGCCAACACAGCCCCGTTCCCCACCCTGCCATCGCGCTGCGTGGGCACCGGCAGGAGCGTTGCGAAGCACAGGGCTGGGCAAGACCAGAAACAATGAAGCCACACAAATAAAAGTTAGGAATATTTATTACATATCAAAAAAGCCGCATGTTTTGGGCAGACACCACCCCCCGGGCCACCGCGCAGTGCCAGCGCGGTCCCGCTCTGCGGCCAGCAGCTGTCCCCGTGGCCAGGCTCAGCCTGGTCCCCGTTGCTCCTCTTCACGCCTTGGCCCGCTCGGCTCCCTCCTCAGTGCTGCCAGCTGGCTGTGCCACCGCCGGCCCCATCTGGATGGGCACGTTCCTCTCCGGGACAGCCGGCAGTGCCAGCTTGGGGGCCTCGATGCGGAGCTGCCCATCCTTGGACAGCGAGCAGGTCAGCGCTTCGGCGTCCACCTCCTCGGGCACGTCCCACTCCCGCTTCAGCACCTCGTACTTGTAGGAGAAGGAGCCCTTGTCGTCTGTGCTCTGCGTCTCCTTCTGCCCCACCAGCACCACCTTCCTGCCCACCACCTTCACCGACAGCTGCTCGGGAGCAAAGTCCTTCACGTCCTGGCAGACAGAGAAGCCGTCCCCAGAGCCCTGGGTCAGGGCTGCGCTGGTGCTCGGCGCACGGTCCGCGGTGATGCCGAGCCGTCCGGGGCTGCTCCCACTGCTCAGGTACTGCTCGACGCTGCTCATGAACTCCCGAGCCCTTTCCATCTCCAGCCGCATCTCCCGCTCCAGCTCGGCGAAGAGGGTGTCTGGATGTGGCCAGAGGGTGCGGACGGGTCCCAGCCACGGGAACAGCGAGCTGGACATGGGCGGCATAAAGTGCAGGCGGCAAAGCATCTCTGCTCGCGAGGAGTGCTCCTGGTTGTGCTGCAGCTCTGCTCGGTGCAGTGGTCGGAGCCGTGCTGGGCTGGGGCAGGAGAGCAGCGGATTTTATTCTCCCCTGCCCAGGGGTGTGTCCCTTCCAGAACGCTCTCTCCCCACGCACCCTCCTGGAGCCATCGCCTATTTTTGAGAGGCTGATTATCCACCAGCCAAAATAGCAGCGCCTGTTTCTGGGGACAAGTCACATGCCACAAATAGGGAGCCGCACTCACTGCTGGGAGCTCAGGTTTCTGCAGAGCCATCGTGATGCAGCAGGGCCCGTGGGGCCATGGCCAGGGGGGCTACAGAGCCCTGCCCTGCCCTTTTCTTTTTTCCCCCCTCGCCGGGGGCTCGGTGGAGCCAGGCTCCGTTGTGCCAGGAGCTCATCACTTCTGCCAGCACAGGGACTAGTCCCACCCCTATAGTACACGTCCCATGCCATCTGCTGCCAGGCACTTCCTGTGCTTTCTGGGACCCCTCTCCCTGTTGGACACCCCCATCCTGTCCTGACCCCACTGTGCACCCCACCTGGGCATGAGCCCACGGCCTGACTTCTGGTCTCACCTGTGGAGACCTCCCTGGGTACGGATGGGGGGAAATGGGCCACAGCTGAGGCTGGGGGGAGGCAGGGACCAGACGAGCCCACGCTCACTCCATGCCTGGGAAATGCAAAGGGCACAGATTTTTGGCAAGGGTGGCTCAGGCATCCCGCTCGGAGGCTGAGGTGATGCTGCTAATTATAAGCCAGGAGAGCAGAGCTGTAAGAGTCAGGGCGAAGGTATGCCGGGCACGACGTCAGCGGTGCCTCTCCTCACGGGTGAGTAACAAGAATGAGCTGGAACGGGCTGGAAAGAGCTGAGCTCTTCTCCCGAGGGTGACGTAATGTGCGGGACAAGGCCACACCTCCGGGGAACGGGTATAAAAACCTCGGACAGCAGCAGCGGGGCAGAACGCTTCCAGCCCACTGGAAACGGGACAGAAACAGCAGCAGCAGCAATAACATCAACAGCAGCGATGCTTTGCCGGATGCACCTCGCACCATTCGCCTCCAGCTCCCTGGCCAGCCGGCTGGGCACAGTGAGGACCCTCTGGCCACACGCAGAGACCATCTTCACCGAGCTGCAGCAGGAGATGGAGAAAGCTCGGGAGTTCATGAGCAGCTTCGAGCAGCTCCTCAGCAACCACGGAGCCATCGCCGCAGAGCACAGCCCGAGCACCAGCATGAGCCTGACCCAGGGCTCTGGGGACGGCTTCTCTGTCTGCCAGGACGTGAAGGACTTTGCTCCCGAGCAGCTGTCGGTGAAGGTGGTGGGCAGGAAGGTGGTGCTGGTGGGGCAGAAGGAGACGCAGAACGTCGATGAGAAGGGCTCCTTCTCCTACAAGTATGAGGTGCTGAAGCGGGAGTGGGACGTGCCCGAGGAGGTGGACGCCGAAGCGCTGACCTGCTCGCTGTCCAAGGATGGGCAGCTCCGCATCGAGGCCCCCAAGCTGGCACTGCCCACCTCTCCCGAGAGGAACGTGCCCATCCAGGTCAGCCCTGCTGCCCCACAGACCGGACCAGCTTCTGAGGAGGGAGCCACCAACAAAGCCCAGGTGTAACAGGATGGGACCCGATGGCCACGGCAGGACCGGAGCAGACAGGAGCAAGTCCCGGGTTTAAGCCCAGACAAGCTTCATCGGCAATGATGTCATTTTTTTCACTAGACTGGAATGTTTTTGTATCCAATAAAAATACTTTTGCATTGATACTTCTTGTGTTCTCTGGGTGTTGATTGCTGGGGAGGGTGCGCCCTACTCTTGGTGCCAGAGGAATGGGAGGCACAGAGAGGGAAGAACCTCTCTTGCTTCTCAAGGCAGCACAAAATAGGGCCAGAGAGCAGACCCAGAGGGTTCTGTGAGGTCCAGGAGCGCTGTGCTGCTAAGGGAGGGAGGCAGGCAGGAAGGGCAGTCCCACTCACCTGTACAGGAGCAGCAGAGGTGATCCTCACACCACTGTCAGCATCATCTCCAGCTCCACAGCCTCTGCCAATACCCATCCCCGCAGAACAGGGAGGTAACCAGCTGCCTGGCTGGGTGTGTGGTGTGAGGCTGGTGTACCCACACTTTCCCCCTCCCAGCTTGGCAAGGGGCTGCTAGATTCCACCCTGAGCTCCCAGCAGCAGGGAGGGAAAAGCCCAACGCCGGGTGCGGTGCGTAACCACCCCAGACAGCCGCGCTCAGGCCCAGGCAGGCAGGGGTGTGTGGGCAGGCAGGCAGCAGGTATGCAGGCAGGAACGCCTGTTTGTGCTGAAGCTGTCCTGAGAGCACACAGCCCATGGGCCAGACACACCAGGAACAGCAGCACGTCCCCAGCCTCAATACTGAGCCCCTGAGCACCTGTTCTAGCCAGCAGCAAGACACTTCTTAGGGCATCACAGATGCCTTCAGAGACCCCAAGTCTAGGAAGAAACCAGGCACCTAGGGAGAGAGGGAGAGGAGCCAGCAGATGGCAACAGCACTGCACACAGGGCCTGCTGAATAATTCTGAGTGGGATCAGGGAAGCTCTTCTCCATTCTCTGTCTGCCTGGGGGAAAGCACCAGCATCAGTCCAGCCCACAGTGTAAGCACTGCGTGGTGCAACAGGGATCTCCAGAGCTAAGCAGTCCAGGCACAAACAGCACCACACAAATGAGGTGTAGTGGGGGCACTGAAGCCCACACCCCATAGACAGCCCAGGCTCGAGCATGATCCCAGGCACTCCATCGCAGATCATTCCAGACCCTTCCTCCTTCCAGGATTTTAAGGAAATCCAGCATGAGGCAGAGGCACCGAGACCTTGGATAGCAGATGAAGGGCACACAAGCCAAGGCTGTTCATACAACTCCATTCACGACTCTCCTGTGCCTGAGCCTCTTGCAGCCCCTCAGCTGAGGGGGGCAGTAGGTTCCAACTGCAGCACATCTCCATCCTCAGCCTCTCCTGAGCACCAATGGTGCTGCCAGCAGCACACCCATGTGGTAGGGATGGAGCTGCAAGGGGCTGCTCCTTCTTCCATACTGACTCCAGGTCCCAGGATGTTGGGGTCTCATAGTCCACGCAGCAGTGACAGCAGAGCAGCATCATCCAAGGCCATCAGGCTCCAGGGACAGAGGTATTGTGTTCATCAACTCTGGAGCACCATCCCAAGCCTGTCCCACTGCAGAGCAGAGCTCCTCCACACACTGTTCCCCCACCTCTTCCCAATTTGCATTGTAGAGCTTCCCCAGAAGTATAAAGCAAGGAATAATTCAGCAACATCACTGTGAGGAGAGCAGCTGTGCGGGAGCAGCTGCACAGCCCAAACTCAGGAGCCCCATTTCTCCCTCCTCAGGAAGGAAGGGCCCCATTTCCCTTCCAAGGTGTGGGACATATCAGGAATAGCCCAGCACAGCTCAGCCTCCACCAGAACTGTTGTGCTCAGGTCCAGTCCCTGCTGCATTAAGAAACATGAACATTGTTGTTATGATAGGTTTATAAAAATTTTGTTTTAATCACACAAAACTGAAGTTTGTGATGAAGACTAAGTCAACAGTTCCTCTTAAATACCAGGATGCATAAGACACTGCATTAGGCACTAGGCAGCAGCCAACATCAGTTAGAGTCTGGCAACAGAAGCCATTTAATACCTCCCTTCATTCTTTGTGGAATTACAGGCTTTTGCAATACATGTCATTCCCACCGACAGGTTACCCAAGGTTTCCCCCACCCCACCTCTGTACATCAGTAAACCTTGTGTATTCCCACCAGAGCAGGGTTAACAATATTAGTGGCATCACAACCATCAAGAAAAGGACAAATTTCTATACAAGATTTTTTTTTTTTGCAAAAGTTGCAACAGGATTAGTGCATTACGACAGAACCGAGAGAAAAGAAGAGTTGGCATGCTGGAGTCCAACACAAAGAAAGACAACAGGCAGCTCGTTGGATGTACTATATTGACAAGATACTGATTGGTTACATGGAGAAACATACAATACAAAATACAGAAGAAACCAGTTTTGCTTCCCTCTGCCCCACCCCAAATACTCATCATTGATTTGGTCAATAAGTGGCCCAAGAGCCGGAGTTTGTCTCTAATGCTACAGTTTAGTGGTTGTTCTGGGCACATCGTACGGGATCAGCCTCAGCTCTTACAGACAGGGAACTTAAAACACGTGTCCCAATATCCCTTTGTTTCCCATAGTGAACTACAGTGCTGTGGGACCTGGGTGCTGCTGGCCTCACCCGCGGGACAGCCACACTGGCTGGGCAGACACCAGGTCCTGCATCCACCACCACCAGGAAGAGGGAAGAGCAGAAGTTCATATATTAAAAAAGTGACTTAAGACTTAGAATTGAATTAGTATTTGTACAGAAAGGTGCAGGTGGAAGAACTCCCTCCAGCCTATGATCAGAAAGGGATGGAGAATCACGGCGGCGCCGGCAGCAGCCGCCCTACGGTAAGTGCGATCGTTAGCGTGGGTTCCAGTCACGTCCTCCAAGGGCTCGCGGGCCGGAGCAGCTGCTCAGTTGCTGCAGCACTGGCTTCTGCTCGGCTGGCTGCTCTCCTGAAGGTCCACCACCCGATTCCTGCCTGGGCCACCAGGAGCATTCTGGGGTTCATTTTTTGGCAGTTTCTTGGCTAGAAAGAAACGGGGCGTTAGCAGGGTTGTCCGGAGTCCAACCTCCTCCCACTGCACACCCCAGGCTGGGTTCAGCGTGAGCCCTCACCACCAACAGAGTCTGGGACAGGACAAACAGGCAGTTTGCAATGCATGCCAAACCAACCCATCCTCGGCTCGGGCTGCCATCAAACCTGCTCCCATCTGCATCACCAGCCCAGATGCAGGGAGCCAGCTCTGAAAGGCTAAAGCTCCACAGGCTCAGGGAATGACCAATCACACCAGTGTGGCAAACTGGACACTCACCCCAGAAAGAGCCAGCAGCCCTGGCTGACACAGGAACCTCCTGGCTGCAGTGCTGGCGCTCAGAGCTACCCCAGCCCTACACACAGGCCGTACCTATTGCCATGAAGATTTCATTCACATTCATCGCTGTCTTCGCCGACGTCTCCATGAACAGCAAGCTGTTGTCATCTGCATATGTTTGTGCATCCTACAAACAATCACATCAGAGTGCTAAAGGCAGCCTGCCAAGAGGCCCAAGCAGACTTCATGCACTTCACTTGTCAGCACATTAACTGCTGGGTAAACACTATGTCCCACCTTTAGGCCAGAAATTCCCACCCCTCTCCCTCTCCCGCCTGGCCTGGCTAGAAAGAAACAGGGATATGCTCCACCAGCAGCCCTGCATGAGCAGTGTCCCACAGCTGAGCTGGGGCACAGCCTGACTGAGCCACATGCACACACACAGCGCCTGGCAGTCGGGTCAGCTGGGCGTGTGCCCCCCACTGCAAGGGCACCACAGGCAATCCTGTGCGAGGGCTGGGTAAGAACCTCTCCTGAGAGCCAGCCTCAGATGAGGTGAGAGCTGTGGAGAGCAGAGAACAAGCCAGGAATGATTCCTCACGTGTCTCGTACCCAGAAGATGTTGTTTCACACCCTGCAGACAACCCCACATGAGTAAGGCAGCAAAGGAGGCTGAGGACAGAAGCTTGTGCTCTGTAGGCCTCCTCCTTCACATTCACCATGGCTTTCACCAGCCAGGGCCACATATGCTGTGACAGAAGCAAGGGAAGGGCAGGCCACAGACTCTGCTCACTGGCATCCTGCAGTCCTCAGCACAAAACCTCCCTTTCACTCTCCATCAAAGCATATTTTACATAGCTGCCACCTCACTCATTTAAGCAAAAAGACACATTCCTGACCTGCTTGGGTAACAACTTCTCTGGATTCCCACTCACCTGGAAGTCCACAGCTCTCTTGTTAGCAAGGTCTGCCTTGTTTCCTGCTAGTGCAATTACAATATTGGGGCTAGCCTGCCTCTGCAACTCTTTCACCCAGTTCTTGGCTCGTACAAATGTGTCCTGGAAGCAAACAGGAGGCAGCAGTCAGGAAGGGCAGCCATGTAGGAATCCACAGGGCAGATATGATTAGAACAAGGCTTTCCTGTGAGAAGTGTTCTGCCTCTGCAGCACTTGGCAGCGGGATCCTTTATCAGCTCAGAGCCTTGGCCAGAGCTGAGGAAGAGGCCACGAGCAGTTTTCAAGAACTTGGCACCCACAGCCAGGTACCTGCATGGCTCTGACCCGGACACGCTCCCAGGGCACGGGGAACCTCCTGGCAGCCCCCCAGCCCTGCCCACACTCACTGTGTTCGTGATGTCGTAGACCACGATGGCTGCCTGGGCCCCCCGGTAGTACATGGGGGCCAGGCTGTGGTATCGCTCCTGCCCCGCCGTGTCCCAGATCTCAAACTTCACTGTTGTGTCATCCAGACACACTGTCTGCGTTAGGAAGGCAGCTGCAAGAGAAGGGGGTTTGCCTCAGCTCCAGCAGGAGGGCCCAGAGCCAGCGCAGGAGCCCGGAGCAGTTCTGAGGCCACACGGGAGGGAGCTGAGCCCTGGAGAGGCCAGCGCCACTCGCTGTGGCAGCTGCAGCTCTGCTGTGTCACACTCCCTGCTCACAGGAACCAAGAGCCATCACACAGTGACAGGAAGGTGGCCCAGAGCAGCCAGGCAGCAGCTGCACTGCCAGGTCCTGGCAGGGACCACGCAGTCCAGCTCAGACCTGAGCAGCACCAGCACCAAACTCAGCCCACTTACACCACACTCCCCAGTCTGGTGACCTCAGGTTGTCATCTTGTCCCAGTGAGTCTAGCACCAAGTGTTACACCCAGCACAAAGGCACAGGTCTCACACACAGACTGAGGCAGAGCACAGCCCTCCACAGAGGAGCATTAGCCCCTGCTTGCCAGTAAGCCACACTTCCAGCTGTGCTTATTCCCTGCACAGGTCACAGAGGGACAACTCGAGCCTTTCCTCAGGACACCCCCGGTACTGCTGCTCAGAGACACACATGCCAAGCAGTGCCAAGCAGCCTTTGGCTGATTGGTCATGTCGTGCTAATGATTTCAAGCTAATAAACTACTAGACCTGAAAGCACTGTGAAAGAAGTTAACAGTATCAGGCTAGAAACAGTCCCAAAATCCCAGGTCACGGTCTGAAAAGATAATTAAGGGCTATACACCAAGCTGAAGGCCTCAGTTCCAAGGAAACGAAGCCTCAAATGCAAAGTGCGGGGTTGCCATAGAATTATTCCCTGCTGTGCTGATCATTATACCAACAAACAAATTGTGAACCAAGAGTTAAAGCATTAACTGTTTGGCTCTATTTATAGCAAAAATCCCAGACCAGACCAAAATAGCCAGTCTTGTTTCTGACACCCCAGACTGCCCCGGTGAGGTCAGCACCTCCTGGCCACAGGCATCTGGAGCTGGCACTCACCTCCAATTGTGCTCTCCTGGTACTCGTGGAACTGCCCCTTCACAAAGCGCAGGACCAGGCTGGACTTCCCCACCGCTGACTCGCCCAAGAGAACAAGTTTAAACTGGCAGATTTTGTTCCCAGCAGCTGGTCCATTCGGTCGGGCAGCTCCACCTCGACCTGCCATTGTGGTCTAAGTGCAGGAGTGCCGAGAGTTAAGGATGCTGCAGGGTTCTGCACTGGGATCCACCTGTAGGCAGGTTGCAACTGGAAGAGGAGGTCAGAGTTAGTGACACGCTCAAGGACCAGCTGTACCAGTTCTAGAGGGTGGTTAGATCTGCAGCCACCATCAGCACAGACTGGTGGTGGTTCCTTCCCACAGTGGAAAGTTATCAGCTGTGAGCACCAGAGAGCAGTTCCCGCCAGGCAGCAGCCCCTGCAGCAGGATCTCCGTCTGCAGAGCCTCCCTGGAAAAGAGGTAATGGTAATACAAGCTCTCCTCCCCACCAGTGGGCCCTCCAGCACTTCCACCTCGACGCATGTGACACACACCTTGCCGGGGTGAGGCAGGTAAGGAGCACCCAGCACACAATGGGTGCTATTAGAGCTCTGTCTATTCAAACAGCAATTACCCAGTTCACAGAGGTAACTGAGCTCGACCTTTAGCTCCCTCCTCCTTTCCCGAGTTCACAAGGAAGCAGCTTCAGACTACCAATGCTATACAGAGCCATCCCAGTGCCACAGTGGCAGCTCTGCAGGTCATGAGGTGTTTGGACAAAAGGAGTTTCTAGAGCCGTCTGGTCTGTCCTGAGGCACTTGCACCACAACATTCTGCACCTCCCAGCGGGCCCGAGGGTGGCCCTGGAGCCAGGCAGGTGCTCTGCTACACGGGGGGCACCTGGGGAGGTGCCCACCTCAGAGAGGCACCTGGCACAGGCTGTGCCCTCAAGCTGACAGCAGCTCCCCCTCCCATTCCCCCTGCACGCCAGGAATCGCCACCCAACCTGATCCAAACAGACAGCACCTAAATGCTGCCCACACCCATCCCACTGCCCCCTTATCCCACAGCATTCCAGCTCATCAGGCTACTGGCCACGTTCCTCACACGGACTGCTCAAAGGCAGCATCCCCTGGGATCAGCACTGCCACGCACTCAGTGGTGCCGAAGCACAGAACCGTGGCAGGAGCAGCAGGACAGGGATGATTTGCATCCAGTTACCCACAAGTGAATCCCAGAGCCTCCCTAAGCACTGAGCTCGGCTGCCTGCAGAGAACAGGAATGCTTTCCAAGTACACAGTTACAGATTTAGGCACATTTCCTGTACCCTTCACAACTCCCACTTCCCTGTGGATGATAAATGCTACAGCTGATTGCATCTGCTCTGGATCACCACTTTCCCTTCTACTCTCTTAATGCAGACTGTTTGTTGAGAGAAAATGCCCCAAAAGCCAATTTCTCCTTGTCCTAAGAGTATCCACAAAGCAATTCTGTGTACATCCTGCATTTTTCCCAGCCAATATTAGATATTAGACGAATGAGAAGTTTAAAACAGCTCAAACTGGAGCAGAGTGTCCTGTGAACAAGGCTCAAGCCTACTGAGCACAGAGGAGAGTTTCAAACAGCTGTTTTCCAGGGCAAGGCCTGTCCAACTGTGACTGCTTGAGGTTACTTTAACTATGCCTCAAGTTTAAACAATCCCACAGCTTGACAGGGAACCCTCCAGCCATTTCAGAGCTATTCTGGAACCTGTGAGTGCCAGCAGCTAAAGAACCTCAGCACCTTACACGACACAAAGCACTTGAGCATACGCTGACCTGGAGACACCTCCCCTCAAATTGCTCTGACCAGGAGGCAGTCAGAGCTCCTGGCAGCTGGGACAGAAACCAAGCAGTAAAACTTCTGAGCGCTGTGGGATGTCTCAGGAGCCAGAGCTGCGAAGCCATTGCTCTGATTCCAGTCTTGGGTTAAGCACCGAAGATATTGTAATTCAGAGCTGGGTCCTTGCAAATAGCGTGGTTAGGACTCTTCTGAGGAAGGACAAACGCTGTTTGACAGGATGAGAAAGCTGGATATGAACCAACCAACAACTGGCTTTGCTGGACGGTGAGGGAGCAGTGTTGGTTGCCCTGGCCAGGAACAGCTTGGTCACCACCAGGTTCGAGAGGCTCAGCATCAGCTCTGCATCTCTGCCAGCCTGAAGAGGCTTTTCTTTTCCAGAGTTTCCCCTCTAAAAAGAGCTTGCAAGGGAACAGCTTTGGTTTAATCTGGTATTTATAACTCCCTGGGCAGTCTATCAGCTCCACTGCTGCTCCAGACCAACACACACTGTGTGAATCACAGTGTGCCTGAGTTATGGCCTCCTGAAATCTGATAGCGGCGATTCCCAGAGCAAAACAAGGAAATGAGCTTGTTGACATTCTCAAGTCTTAGCCTGACCTATATTTCACAGATCTCCTTGCTTTTTGCCATCTGGTTGTGCTCCACCAACTCCAAGGGAATGAGGTGAGCACATCTATGCTGAGCTCACTGTGGACAGTGGTCAGTGCAGGCAGGACGGCAGCCAGAGCCTGGACTGCTCCAATTACGAGAACCAGATCATCACCTCAGTGTGCTTTGAGGCTTGGATACAAGATTATACAGTTTCACGTTCACATGAGAAGTTGCCACATCTTTCAGACGTCGGAGTGGAATTTAGAGACCCTACCTGCTCACTGGTGGCCTCGGGCTAAGGACATACTGAGACCTGGATGAGCAGCTGATGGCCACAGGAGAAAGCAAACAACTGAAGGAAGTGCCCACCAAAGCTGCCGACAGCGAGCAGGCCCCGTGGCAGGACAGGCACGTTCTGCCAACACCAACATTTGAGGATTCCAGCCCGACAGATCCCAGCTCTGCCGAGGGAACAGGCAGCTGAACTGCACAGCCTGACCCCCGTGCTAGATCAGCCCACACCCACCAGGAGACACTGACCAGAGAAACGCGGGCTGATTCCTGCTGGATGAAGCCATTGCTGGTGCTGGGGGAGCTGTTCATCCTCCCAGCAGAGAATTAGGCATCCACCCCTCCCTGCTCCCCACCAGAACTCCGGCACTGACACTCGAGCCATGGGTCAGGCAGACCAAAATAACCCCAGCAATGCCCCACAGACAAGGGACAGCAGCTGAAGGCCCAGCTTGTCCCAGCCTGCCATGCTAATTCAAGCTGTCAAGGCCATGAAAAGGAAGGGCACAGTGGGGTACTCATGTAATCAAGATTAACAAGCATTAATTTTCCTACTAGTTTCTTTTAACTAGTGAAACCCAGCACTTGGGAGATCACAAGACCCATGGAAAGGCTTGTGCTGCTTTGTTTACCTGCCCTACCCATCTCCTGCTCACTGAAGCACACACGGGAGCCCTGCATCCCACAGCAAAAGCGCTGACTTTTTATTGTGAACTCTTAACATAGTTTCTTGTTTGCTTTGAGATCAAAGTCAAGTACCAATTCCTGACGCTGTCCCACAAGTGAGAGCCCCAGGTCTATCACTTCTGCACTTTGTGCTCCCCCAACCCCTCCTTTGCCTGCCAGGGTTTGCTGCAAGGGGCTGTTCAAGCCAGGAATATTAAATTCAATAATCCAAGTGCCCCAAATGAAAGCACATGCCATGGCTGCTGCACTCCCTGCCTGTCCAAGTGCAAGACCATTCTCCAGAGCTCTCAGGATGCTGGGGAATAGCACCAGAGCCCATTTCAAACAAACCTACCCAGGACAGGAACACAAATCTCCACAAGGGAATTACTGTCAGATTCCCACGCTAACCCCTGCAGGAGATCCCACCACGGGGAAGCTGCTCATTTAAGGTGTCAGAAGTTAGAGAATCTGGTATTTTTACCCTGTACCAAGGACTACTCTGAAAGCTGAGGATATTTAGAAACCCAATCCCGAAGACTCTGGTTACCCAAAGGACTGCTGCTGCTCTCAGCTATGCAAGGAGTTTCTTCACTGGGGATTTGTTGGCTTAGAGCCAAAATACTCAAGACAAAAGCCCCAGTGAAGTATTTATCTCGTTAAATAGCTGACATCGTTACATGAATTCCTTGGCAAAGGAAGCCCTGAAGTTACCCGGTGGTTTTGCTTCACCTCTCACTGCACAGGCAGCTGGCCCAGGGCTGCTTCAGGACATGGAGTCAGGAGCAACTTCCATGAGCAGGACCAGCAGAAAAGGTGGGTCCCACCAGAACCACGCGTGGACCACGCTAGCCCAGGCTAGCACAGCACGGAGCATCAGCCTAATATTCCAGCTTGTCACTATGATTAATAAGAACAAACTTCCTGAGCCTGACTGCAGGAGGTCCAGGCTGCAGAGAAAGGAACAGACCCAGCTGCCACAGAGCAGGAAACAGTTTCAATCTGCAGACCTCAGTCCTACCAAGTCTTAGGAGCTTCAATACTCTACCTTCCAACCTTTTCCCTCCCCAAAGAATGTGTCCCCAGTGCCCTGATTAGCAAGGACACAGTCTGCAGTTCAGGAGCTGCTCTGGGCCACTGAACTGGGCCACTCTCAAGTTCAGCTGGCAGGAGCTGCACTCCAGCCCTAAAGTGCAGATTCACAGACCAAATCAGCTCAGACAGCAGTTTGAGCAGCACTCCTATGACTGTGATTAACTTATGATAGTGTAACAACTATCATAACAACTCTCTCTGTGCAGCGCCACGTCCAAGACTCACAAAGACTTGGACACGCTCATCTTGATTTAGAAGCAGAGGATTTCCATTCCGAGCTACTCATTCAGCTACAGACCTGAACCAGTACCAGCTCCTCCTCGTGCTGTTGATACACACATCTGTTCCCTGACCTTTGCACATCCATGGCCTCTGGAGCAGCCCTAGCAATCAGCTGTTTTCCTAAACAACTCTATCCTCAGAGATTCCAAGGCCACCAGTGACAATCTCTCCAGCACAGACTTCTGGGGAAGAGTTTTACCTCACCTTCATCTCCCATTAGCTGCCCACCAGCTCCCTGTCCCACAGGGCAGCTCTCTCTTGGACCCCTCACCCATTTCCAGTTATCCTCGGCACAGCAAGGCTGGAGGATCAACTCTCAGGTGCAGCCTGGACTGCCCCAAATTAACAAAAGCATCAAGGTTTTAATTCTTCAGCCGAAGTTGTTTTAACTCCTCCGACAGACACAGCTTCACTTTGACCAGACACTCAGCAACGCGTGCCTTGGATAGCACCCCCTATTCAGCCAGCAAGAAGGCAACATCAGCAACGCTCAGCAGCGAACTGCCACCTGCACTGCAAAGAATCTGTGACCTTCAGAGTATCTTTCCCAGACTGCACAAAGATCTCCTGCCTCCAGCAGCTCCTTATTTGGAGCGCTACCAAACCAAAGCAAACATGAAAACCAGTGTTTTTTTATCTGTTTATGCAGAGTTGCTCCAGCAGCTCATTCCTGTGCTCCAGGGGAGGACAGCATTCCCCCCCCAGACCTCGGATGAATTTTATGCCTCCCCAGTACTGTCACAGCCAGGAAGGTTCCCTGCTTCTGGCCAGTGTCTAGAGAGTTCTCAGTGTTATTCCGACAACTTCTCAGGACTTGCATAAGAAGCTGCAAACTTCATACCCCAAGGGAAGAAAACAGCTGACTCCAACATTTCTACATTCTATCCTCTTTTAAGTCTGCTGACAGGAATACTCTGGGCTACACCCACTTCATTAGAAGCGTTCCCATTTCATTTCCTGTGTCTGAAAGCTCTCGGCATTCCTTCCCTGTCCCTCTTCACAGCATTGCCACGGCCACCGTGCCCTAACCGTGCTGCAGCTGAAGCAGTTTGGGTGCAGAGCTGACGACTGGCAGGGCCCAGAGCAGCCCTCGAGCTGATCCTTGGCGAGATGCAGAAGAGCTGTGCTTGTGATGGAGATAATCCCAGGTCCCAGCACAACCATCAGGCGCACACACACGGCCAGGCAGGTCCCTCACACGCTGCCCCACGCTTCACTGGTCTCACAGGAAAGCAAAGTTGCACGCTAGCAGTGCAAAGCTAGAGAAATGTTTTATCTTGCTACGTTCACGGCCACGTGCCAAGCCAGCCTTTCTCTCCTCCAAGATGAGGAGTCCAGCTCATCTTTCCTGGGCTGTTCCATCACCTGAAGAGGTTTTAGCACCTATGCAGAGAGCCTACAGGGACCAACCCCCCCGCAGTGGCTACACAACCCACACCAAATGTCAGCTAAATCAGCCAGAGCATCCTAGGAGGGAAGGTCACCCCCGAAGGAGATCCTTGGTCTGAAGGTATTGACTGTCCCAGCGAGCTATCGTGACTCATGAGGAGTCGGAGGTGATTTCAACACCGAGACCCAGGCGTGACCCCAAACATTCCTGTCCTTGACCTCCCAGACCCAGCCAGGCTCGTGCTTTACCCGCCGGCCTTGCTCCAGGAACGCATCAAGATCAGCATTGTCCTGTAGCTGCCCACAGGTACTATCCTGAACTCTTAGCCCTTTTCAGACTTTATTGTCCAGGTGAGCTGATAAGAAATGTAAAAAAGAGTTTCAGAGTCAAGGCAGTAGTGGACACGAGTGGCTATTTGCAGGAGGCTCCCTCAGACTGCACGGTGTGTCAAGACAAGGGGGCTGAGTTTGTTTTTTGGGCGCAGGCGAGGCTCAGAGCCCGCTCAGGAGCCCCAGCGGAGCACAGGCCCAACGTCAGGCTGTAAACAGGGCAGCTCAAGTGTGCCGAGCCTCCACACAAAAAGCTAAGAATAGCAGATCCAAGTTGTTCCACACCAGACTTAAAATAGTCCCTCAGCATATTCTCCTCTCCAACTTCCTTACGGGACTGAAAACAGCCAAGGTCAGAGCTCCAACAGCCACATCCGAGGGCAGCAGCTAAAGGTCAGCTGGGCTGGGGTCAGAGCTGGGCTGGGCTCCTTGCAGGTCCCAGCAGCACCCGCAGCTCCTGCGCGGCCCCAGGAGCTCTGGCAGCACCTTGAGCATCACCAGGAACACGTTCGGAGCAGTTTTCCCAGGATTTAGCAGGGCAAACCTGTTGCTCACACTCACACCTGAGCCCCCGGTGCAATCGCACAGCGATCGCTCCCGGCTCACGCGCCAGGGATGGGGATTGGGATGGGATGGGGGCCCAAGGACAGCCGTGCTCGCCGTTCCCTTACACAAGAGCCACAGAAATGTCCTCGCAGCCCGCGCGCCCTGCGCCGGGGCCAT
>VWZN01003795.1:177221-189356 GCA_013396955.1 Regulus satrapa | reverse complement strand
GCCAGCTGGCAGCGCGGAGGAAGGCGGCTGCTTCCCCAGCCCCTGCGCCCGCCCAACGCCTCCCAGAGACACAACAGAGCCGGGTGACATCAGGCTACCATTTATTGTAAAAGGCCGCGGTGCCCGCGGTGCCCTGAGCAGGCTGGGCCAGGGCCAGGGCTGGGAGGAGGTATCTAAAAGTGCTATTTACACTGAGCTCCGGCTGTGTGTCCCCCGGGGACCGTCCTGCCAGGGATCCCCGCTGCCCCCATCCCATTCAAAAATTCAGTAAAAGCTCCTCGCAGCTCCCTGCACCTGGCTCCCGCTCAGGTCCTTCCCTGAGTGTCCCTGGCACTCCCTGGGGCCGTGCGGGCTGGTGGCAGCGCCTGGCGACACCGCTGTCGGCTGGGCGACCGTGCCCGCAGGGCAGCCCAACGTGTGGTGGCAGGCGGAGCCCGAGCGCTGCCCGCGCTTGCCCATCGTGAGGATGCCCGCAGCGTGGTTGCCGGAGCCGTGGAGCAGGCGGTAGAGCCGGCTCTGGAAGGCCAGGGGGCCGCTCTTCCTCTTGCCCAGGGTGAGGATGCCGGCGGCGTGGTTGCCCATGCCGTTGAGGAGGTCGTAGACGCGGCAGGAGCAGGTCTTCTGCCGGCAGCAGTGGGGCAGGCTGTGCCGGGCAGCAGCCAGGGAGCAGAACAGCAGCAGGAGCAGGAGGCAGGCAGCTCGCCGGGGCTGCCGGAGCAACGGGCAGCGTTAGTGCAGGGCAGCGACAGGGCAGAGGAGGGCGGACTGCACAGCCCCAGCACTGCCCCCCTGCTGTACTCACGGGTGTTTCAACTTCCCTGCCCTGGTTGTTGCCGCAGGGGCCCAGCCCCGCACCCGAGGTGCACCTGGAGCATCACCCTTCGCTGCCCTGGGGCACGGCCAGCACCCTCACCTGTGTTCCAACCAGCAGCCAGCTGTGGGTGTCCTCACCGCACCCCTGCCCTGCTCCAGCACGCAGCAGCTGTGGCAAACACGCTCCTCTCGCTGTCCAGTGCCACGGGACAAGCAGTGAAAGCACCCATGCTGCAGGCATTGCATGCCCAGCTCCCTCCCAAGCAGTCCCTTCATCATCTGCTGNTGTTGCCCCCGGGGTGCACCTGGAGCATCGAGGTGCACCTGGAGCATCACCCTTCGCTGCCCTGGGGCACAGCCAGCACCCTCACCTGCTGTGGGTGTCCTCACCGCACCCCTGCCCTGCTCCAGCACGCAGCAGCTGTGGCAAACATGCTCCTCTCGCTGTCCAGTGCCACGGGACAAGCAGTGAAAGCACCCATGCTGCAGGCATTGCATGCCCAGCTCCCTCCCAAGCAGTCCCTTCATCATCTGCTGGCTACAGTCAGGGATTTGCTGCACATCTGGAGCTTCCCAAGAAACCAGCCAGGCCCTCCCACACCCCCAGCCCTACACTCTGACCTCCCACCCCTCGCTGTTCTCTTGTCCCCAGGGGCTGCAGCACCCCAGCCCCACCTTGGTGTTGGGCACCTCCATCCTTCCTGGGGTCTTCAGGTGGCCGAGCGGCTCTGGGGCATGTCCCATCGGGCAGCCGACAGCACGGCACCCTGCACTGCCACCGCCACTTTATAGGGCCCGGCACAATAGTGCTGCCAAAAATACCTCTGGGGCAGCGGGAGCAGCTGGTCTCTGGGAGACATGGCAGCGCTGTGGCCGGTAGCCCGGAGACCGTCCAGGCCTTTCCCCTCATTTGCAGCTCCCCATTGTGAGGGTCCTCACTGGACGGGGTGCCTGGCACTAATGAGGCCATAATTGTCCATGGGCCGCGCTGCTGGGCTGGCACAAAGGGGCTGAAGGTCAGCGCTGGCCAGCTCCGACAGCAACGCGGGGCCGCTGCTCAGAGCCCCATTAGGCTAATTACCCCCCGAACAAAGGCGTGCCTGCAGCTGCACAGCTCCCTGACTGACGTGGGGAGCCGTCACCCTGCGCGTGGCTGGTGCCAGGGAGGGAGAGTGCCCCCAGGGTCCTCTACCTGGTGCCACCCTCCATCCCCTTTGGTGACACCGTCCCATCCTGGTCCTGTGCCTGGAACAGAGGGAGCCACAGGGCACCAGGGAGCGTCTTGCACTCTTTATAACAGCTCCAGCCCGACCCCAGACCACCTCCAGCCTTTGCTTGAGCTGAATTCCCTTGCCCTGGGTGATGAACCCAAACATATTCTGATACCAGAAGTCACATCTGCTGTTCAGGGACACCGTGGCCCCACATCTGCTGTACCAGAGAGCCTCCCAGCCCCCTCTGTATAGTGGGGACCCCAGGGATGCTATGGAGGTGACAGGACCAGCCAGAATCCTTCCTGCCAGCCAGGTTTTCCCCAGGGCTGGTGAAGGCCAAACCTGAAGCCCTGGGGAGGGTGGACAGGAGCCCAGATCTGGGGCTGTTTTTCCAAGTGACAGCTGGCACAGTAGGCTGGGGGTACATGCACTTGGGCACTGGGGTACCATCATCCCCACTGGTCCCTCAGCAGAGAACTGGCTCCAGAAGCAGATGGAGGGGATGGATGAGTCCTCTGGGAGCTTGGAAGGGCAAGAGAGAGCAGGAACATCTTTCCCCAACCTCTCTGCTGGACTCTGGTGCAAGCCCCTCAACATGGCAGAGCACAGGCACCCAGTCTCACACACATTCCCCAGGCAGGCTGGGGCTCTCTGCTCCCGGCCCCTGCGGCCAGGGGTGCTCAGTCCGGGCCCCGAGCCCCAGACCGGGGTCAGCAGGACGCTGTGTCGCCACCTCCGTCTGTCTCAGGGATGGGCTCCAGCGGGGCTTGCAGCCGAGAGGGCTCCGGCGAGGCTGATCCGTTCCTGCCGATGCCGCAGGACTGTCCCGCATTGTGGATCTGCCACAGGTTGTCCAGTGCCTCCGCCTTGGCATGCTTGAGGAGGTCAGCCTGGCCCTGGGGGGAGGAGACGTCGGAGGGGTGTGTTAGGGCAGGGCAGAGCAGGGCAGGGTGTCCACGCAGCCCTTGCCCCTCACCTTGAGAACAGTGATGTTCCAGGCAAAGCTCTCCAGAGCCTTCTGCAGCTTGCGGCCCCGCAGCCCTTCCTTGGTCTCGATGCGGTGCAGCTCCTTGTGGAAATCCATCCCTGCGACGATGGCAGAGGTGCTCAGTGGGTGCAGGGATGCTGGCACAGGCACAGCCACCACCCACGACCAACGGGGACCAAGCCAGATTGACGCCCTTTGCCCATCATGGGGTTGCGGGCTGGGTGGGCTCCCCACTGCCCCAGCAGTCTCGAGAATTCTCCATGCCTCAAATGATGGGCCAATAGAAGCCCCAGCATCCCAGAACCATGGACCACAGCTGCAGCCCGTGGCCATTCTGCACCCTAGAGACCAGGAGGTCTGGAAAGGCAGTGAAGAATCTGAGCAGAGGAACTACTCTTGCACTCCTCGGCTCATCTGGGGGGGAACTCAGAGCAGGGCCACCAGACCCCCCTCCATCAGAGCGCCCCGTCACTGTGCCCCACGTGACATCCCCGTGAGTGGGTGCTATATTTACCCCTCCTGACGCAGCACCAGCTCTGGGCCCACGCGAGGGCTCCCACGCAGCTCTCTCGCCCTCGTGCTGCCAATCAGCACGCCCACAGCCCCGCGCCCCCGCCGCAGCCCGCAGCTCCTGCCAGCCGGCTACCGGCTCTGCTGGCACCGCAGGGGCTTGTCCACAGCACAGCCAGGGGGAAAGCGGCGGCAGGCAGCACCGCGGCACGGGAGTGGGGGCTGCAGAATTTGCCAAATTGCTGCTTATCACCACCCCTCGGGGCTGCACACCCCAGAATCCCTGCCAGTGCAGCAGCCAGAGCAGTACGGGAGGGAACAGCAGCAATCTGTGCCCTGCAGCTTGTGCCCCACTGCTCCACTCCCCCAGTGCTCGCAGCAGTGGCAGAACTGAGCCAAGAGCTTGGGGAGATTTCCGTCTGCCGCGTGGGCAGGGAACAAACACGGCTGCTGGCAGCAAGGCTGGCATGGTGGGGACAGCAGAGCAGGGCCCCGTCCTTCTTCCCCAGCCCCTCCTGCTCCTGACACTCTCCCAGCCCATGGGGAGCCTATAGAAGCCCCTGGAGCTGGTGGGGCTATCCCTGTGGGGTCCCAGCCAGCAGAGGGGCCATGCAGCCATTGGGGCCTGGAGTGGGGCCAGAGGTCCCAGACAGCTGCCAGAGTGGGGGCACCTGCGGGGAGGACCAGGGCAGGCAGCAGCAGCACCTGCCTGTGTGGGTTCTGCCATGTGTTTGGGATGTCTTAACACTCAGTTGCCATTTCTACCATCAGCCCCAGCCTGTTATTTCTGGCACTAATTATGTTCTGGCGTTTGACAGCTAATGACTCTTCCCCGCTTCCTCATCAGCCTCCCCCACTCTGCTCGCTCCCTACCACACAGCTCTGCAGCCCACCCACCCACACCCTGCCCCAGTGCAGGCAGCCCTGAGCCCCAGCACCCCAGGATGTGCCGGGGTCCACAGCCAGAGCCAGAGCAGAGCTGGGGCTGCCCTCCAGGACCCACCTGCCTGCTGTGCCTGGATGAGCTTCCCGTACACCGCGTCGGCAGACTCGATCAGCGTCCGGCTAGTCTGGATCATCTAGGGAGAGGGGCAGCATGAGGAGCTGGGCAGCCCTGGCCCCGTGCCCCCTGACCAAGCGGATGGGGAATGGGGATCATCAGGGGCTGCCCCGGGTGCCTGGGGTGTGGCCCTTCCCACCTCACCACACACAGCCGGTATGGTGTGACCAGCACCTGGCCAATGGCCAGGTTCCTTCCAACACAAAAGAAGGAAGCAGCTCTGGCTGTGGCTATCAATGGGATTTTTCCCACCTGGTGGGACCAGAGCAAGGGACGGGCAGTGCAGGCACAGGGTAGGGGCCGTAGTGTCCGAGAGTCAGGATGATCTGGGCAAGCCTGTGCCTTGGCAAGGCTCCTCCCTGGACAGCCCTCATGCAGCCCCCTGGCCGCACACCTTGCCCTGCCCGAGGACGACTACAGTGAGTTCAGGGCTCCCCATCCTGGACCTTCTGATCTATCCCACAAAACCTGCCCAGGTTCATCCCATAAAACCTGCACCACCCCTGAGTGCTGGTCCCAGTGCCACTGATCCCAGGGAGCCTCCCCAAGGAGCCGAGCCCCAGCAGGACAGCACTTACCGTCTCGTAGGCAGTGAGGACCTTGCGCAGCAGGTCGGGGATGGGGCCCTGGGCCTCCATGGGGGGGTACTGCTCTGCCAGGTTGAGGGTGACACTGGGTGCGCTGTCACTGTGCAGCAGCCACGTGGACACCGTCAGGATGCACTGCTTCATATTGGCAGCGGGTGTCAGCCCACACAGCTCCTTGAAGGAGACCAACGCATTCTGCAGAGACCAGTGTCCAGTGTCAGGAGTTCAGCTGGGACGACCCCCAGGAGCGCCCCGACACAGGAACAGCCCCATTTCCCACAGCTCTCTGCTCCATCTCTTCACGCTCACATCCCCCAGGAAAAGGGGGACAGCCTGGCTCCCTACCACTCTCAGTGCAGCCCCATCCTCCCCTGCAGAAACCAGGTCCCCCGGTGTGTCCGCAGGCTCCGTACCTGTACATTCTCCCGCAGGTCAGTGGCCTCCCGCAGCGGCTGGGTGGCCGTCCGGAAGACTTCATCGATGGCTTTGATGCCAGTGGCCTTGGTGGACGTGTACTCACGCACTCGGCGGCCCCGGCGCCCTGCCAGCCCCCGGCGGTGCCCCTTGCCCCCGCCGCGGCGGTCAGTGATGGCCACATGCACAAAGAGGGTGGCATGGGGCAGGGGCTCCCCGGACAGCGACTGGAGGGGGACGTGGCGGTAGCCGGGCTGCAGGCACTCAAAGGGGATGGTGTACTGGGCAATGAACTCGTCCCCGATGTAGTCGTCGTCCAGCACCACGAAGCGCAGGACGGCCAGCTCCGGCAGGTTGATCTGGAACTCCAGGCTCTCGTCGAAGATGGGGTTGTCCCCGCTCTGCAGGGCTGTCTTGGTGCGGTGCTCAGCGCAGTCGGCCGGGATGCCATGGATTTCAGCGCACACATAGGGCTCCACAACCTCCCCCTTGGCCCCCGAGCCCTTGGGCTTTGGCAGGTTCTGCCCGCTGATGACCTTGAGGTGTAGGAGCTGGGCGGGCACCCCGGGCAGGGAGTCCTTGGCGTTGGCACTGAAGTAGGAGACCTCCTCCCGCATGATGGCCGGGCGGAGCACGTAGCCACAGGCCCCGTTCTGCCGGAACCAGCCCGCATTCAGGTCCATCATGAGCCCTGGTGTCTGGTAGTTCATAGCCACCATCTGGCAGCCGCACTTCCAGAAATCCTGGGGGTTCATGTTGCTGGCGTCGATGCGCATGGGGCTGGGGTAGATGCGGGAGAGGAACCGCTTGTTGTAGCTGACCAGCTCAGCCGGGCACTCGTTGGCGAAGCGTCCCGCCTCCACCTCGCTGAAGGAGCACATCTCCCAGTAGCGCTGCCCGCGTCTCGAGCTCTCAAAGTCCTGGAAGGGGACGGCCTGGCAGAGGCTCACCAGCTCCGAGAGCTCACGGCTGAGGCGCACTCGCCGCAGGCCACCTCCCTCCGGTGCCTCCCGGTCCTCCTGGCCCAGCCGCTGCGCCAGCTCCCAGCCCTCCTCCTCGTCCGACACCTCCCCCTCGCTGTCCTCGCAGGTGGGCGGCAGCTTCTTGCCCTTGATGAGGATGCGGCCCTTGAGCTCCTCCGGGGAGGGCAGGTAGGACGCCACGGGGTTGGGGGGCTCCAGGTACAGCTTCTCCCCCAGCGTCTTGCGCAGGCACTGGGCGGCCAGTCGCTGCTGGGGGGCCGAGCAGCGCACCACCAGGCAGAGGATGAGGGGGTAGGCAGAGGCAGTGAAGGCGTGCTGGTCTATCAGCCCCACCACGGCACGGAAGGGCACACAGGAGGCAGCTGAGGGGCTGGTGTAGACCACGGGCTCACCCTCGGGGCCGTCCCACAGCACCAGCTCGATGCTGCGGCAGCCCAGGCCCAGGGCACTGATGTAGCCACTGATGTCCGAGCGGCCCCAGAAGTTGTCCTCCAGCAGGCAGGCGCTGTGGGCAGAGCTGATGTAGTAGTGGGAGAGGGGCTGTGCCATGTCCTGGCAGACCTTGCGGTGCTGCGGGTCAAAGATGGAGCAGTCAGCAGAGAGCAGGTAACGCGTGAAGCCGTCGATGGCCAGGTAGCCCTTCTCCCGGCCCTCCTTGGAGGGCTCGTACTTGCTGACGATCTCCAAGCACTTCTCCTCTGTCACCCCCTCCATGCCCTGCTCCACCTCCAGGAACATCAGCAGGTCCTTCACACCCAGGTATTCCTTGTTGCTGGAGAACTGGACCAGCAGGAAAAAGATCTCAGGGCGGGTGCAGAGCTCGCAGTACGCCTCCACGAAGAGGTCGCAGGCCACCTCGGTGCCTGGACGCTCGCTGGCCTTCTGCAGTTCCTTGAACTTCAGCTCGATGGTGGAGGTCTTCATGCCAGGGTTGAGTGCTTTGATCAGCTGCACAGCCCGGGACACAGGGATGCGGCCAGACTTCTCCAGGTCAGCAAGGTCGAAGACGGAGGAGATCCAGGACGTCCGGAGGCTGGGGTGGCCAGTCCCGGGCGCCTCAGGGCTGTGCTTTCCATAGGACACCAGGTAGCGCAGCCCCATCACCCAGGCACTCACCACATCCGCCGAGCTGGCCACCAGGTCCAGGGACTCGTAGTTGTCTCCATAGATGATGGAGAAGGCGCACTCGTCCGGGAACTGGTCAGAGAGGCCATTGCTGCGCAGGACAGGCGTCTTCTTGCCCACACGCACCTCTTTGACCGATTTGATCTCAATCTTGGCCTTCTCTGAGTCCTTCTTGGAGGGCTCCCAGCGCACGGAGCGCAGGTCGGCGTCCAGCACGAAGAAGCGGCTGTACATTCGGGAGTTGGAGCGCACCTTCTTCAGCTCACAGCCCTCCAGCATGAGGGAGATGCAGGCAGCTGTGCTGTTGATCTTGCGGTCATTGGGCATGGAGCTGAAGGACACTGTCTTCTTCTTCTGTGGTGGCCGCTGTCGGGAGCCATCCTGCCAGGGTGGGAAAGGGGCAGAGCCATCAGGGACAGCCAGGCAGCACACACCCCACCAGTCCCCAGCATCCTCCTGCCCCACGGTCCCCCCACCCCAGCCCAAAGGAGTGCGGAGCACTGCCCCAGGGTGCGCCAGCTAAGCCCAGTCCACGCCAGTCCGCCCCTCTCCTGGGGGCTGGGAGCCAGCTCCAGCCCTGGCTTCCCTCACAGCTCACTGCCTGGCTTATTTTAACTCTGCTTTCCTTCCTTCCTTCCTGCTCCTGGCCCTGAGCTGGATCCTTCCCCACTGCTCGCTCACCCTCACAGGCACAGCCGTGCGCCAGCAGCCCAGCACAGCCCCTGTCTCCTCGGCCTGGGGATACTAGAGGAAAACAGACGCCCAGCATGTGATGCATGAGCAGAGCTGCTCCTGGGGAGCCCAAGACAGATCCCCCACACCCTCTTCTGCGAGGAGCGGGGCAGGGCCCCCTGCCAGTGCCTGGGGACACGCTGGGGACGAGCACGGCCCCGGCTCTGTCCCACAGAGCGCAGGGTCACAAGGGCATGGGCTGTTTGCTCTGTCCTGCCTCACTACAGGGAGGGGGGACACAGCTGCCACGGGGCTGGCAGGGGCAGGGGATAAGGGGGAACAGCAGGGCCAAGAGTGTATTATGGGATGGATTTCATTAAGTAGCACAGTAGGAGGAGATTTAATCCACTTCTTCAAGATTATGGTGAGTCACCTCTAATCTGGTGGTGTCTCTGTCAGAGGCAGGTCCTGCTCAGCTGCCCAGGTTGGAGGTGAGGGGTTGCTCCCCTCCAGTGCCTGAGAGCTTCCACAGCTCCCACACGGAGCCTGGGCAAGCTCATCCCGTGCCTGATCCTGGAGGGTCAGGATCTGCCCCACGGGGTCAGGCGGCCACAGCCAAGGGCATTCGGGATAGATCGCACAAATGGATGAATGCCTTCCCCAGGGAATGGGGAATCCTCCAGGGATTCCCAGGACTCAACGGCCCAGGGAAGGAGGAACCAGCACCAGCCCTCAGCTCCTGGTTAGAGCCAAGCATATCCTGCTACCCCGGAGCTCGGATGTGGTGGCTGTTTGCATCCTCCCGCTGCCAGATTGCCCCAGGGAGCTGGCCGAGCTCCAAGACCCTGCCTCGGTGCCAGCCATGCCGGGCGCGGAGCGGCAGGTCAGCCCACGGGCCAGCCCCGCGGGGAAGGACTCGACGCCGGATGCTTCCTGCGCGCCGCAATCTGAGCGCCCCACTGACGGCCAGCCCCGGCCCCAGCGCGGGGCCCTGNCTGAAAACAGGAAATCCATCCGGAAAGGAAACACGGGCGGGGGGCCTGCGGGCACCCAGCGCCAGGGAGCTGCTCCCAGCTGGGCCCGCTGCAGGCAGCCACACACAGCCCACCGGCACCAGCCCCGCCGGGCCAGCCCCGCTCAGGCCAAAAGCCCGAACGCCCTCCCTGTAGAACCCCCCACCCTCCCAGGCTTAGCTAGGGGAGGGGGTGCTCGCTGCAGCACTTTGGGGTGCAGATATGTGGCACAGACCCACACACCCTGCAGCACACAGGCTCTGCTTCTCCCTCCACACGGGCAAGCAGCGAGCAGGGGATGCCAGGAGTCTCCCGTCTGCAGCTGCCCCTCAGTGCGGCCTGGGAACTGGCAGGGAAGAGCCTCTGCTCCCTGGCAGCTCCTCCACAGGCTGTTCCAGGTGGTCTTCAACCCTGGGCACAGCCCACGAAGCATTGGGCGAGGCACGGCAGGAGCAGCGCAGGCAAGGGACAAGTAAGGCAGCAGGAGAGCCGAGAGGACACGACACCCATGGATGGCCATGACAGCACGGAACACCCCCAGACAGAGGGCAGAGCTCCAGCCCGAGCAGGGATCCCGCTCAGTGTGCCACCGAGCTGGCAGGGAGTAGGCAGAGCTCCACAGAGCAAAGCACAGACCACGATGCCGATGCCGACCACGATGCCAGTGGTGAGCGGGGGCTCGCACGGAGGGCACGTTCCAGCCCAGCTGCCTGCCCTGCCCAGCTCTGCAGCATGTGTTAAGCACCTCTTCAGCCAATTATCTCCTGCATTAGTGCCCTGGTGAGTGCTGATGCCCTAATCTCAGCCTCCACGTGACAGCAAGCGTTACCAGCCACATAACCCACTCTCAAAGCACAGGATGGAGAAGGGCCCTTCGGTCATCCCTCCCTTCCCTTTATCCCCTAGCCTGGCCCTGACATGACTCGTCTGCAGGGGAATTGCCCAGGTCCCGGGTCTCCCACTGCCCCTATCCCAGGCTGGGAAGCGTGGGCAGAGGTGCAGGCAGGCAGCAGCCCCAGAGCTGAGGCAGTGGGAGATCAGGCACAGTCAGGGCTTTTCTACCGTCGTTTGTTCCCTGCCAAGAAGAGAGCGACTGACACATCTACTCCCCGCGGCACCAGCTGCCACTCCCCGGCGAGGGGCCATGGAGTCAGAACCCAGCAGAGGCACCACACAGCTCCTGGGGCTGGTGCACGATGGAAAGAGGGCTCGGGGGACAGAACAGCAAAATGCTGGGGAAGGGACACCTCCTGCAGCAGGAAAGAACGGATCCAATACCCCTAAGTCACTCTCCAGCATCCTCCCAGCCCATGGCACCACCAGCCCCCTCCACTTGCAGCCTGGGCAGAAAGAAGGGAGCAGATCCTCTAGCCAGGACACAGCAACACTGCAGGGGACAGCTCTGGACCCCGTTGCCCCAGGACCCCCTGTTTCCACACAGCCAGTGAGTTGCACTTTCAGATTCACTCCCCCAGCCTTTTCTGGAAATCCCAAAAAATAACAGAGCTGGCAGCTCTTTTCCACATGTGCCTCCACTGCTGCTCAGGCCCCGGATGGACTCGGAGATGCACAACAGATCAGCACGAGGCTGGGGACACTGTCCGGGCCTGACCTCTCCCCAGGGCAGCTCCCTCCTCCCCCTCAGTGCTGGCCCCGGGCCACCCAACCTTCACGTGAGGCCAAATCCCGCGGTGACGCAGGTGGTGACAGCGGTGTGCCCGGCCCAGATGCAGGTCCCGGGTCTACCACCCCCAGCCCGTGGTGCCCACGGATGGTCCCTGGGCAAGGAAGGAGGCTGCTCCATCCCGGGGAGGAGCGGGAGACCCCGGCAATGTCCCCGAGGAAAGCGGGCACAGGCGGCAGCCTCCGGTTGCACGGGAGCACCGGCAGGTCTCGGCGCCGTCACCGCGTGGGCACAGCCTGGCCGCCCCTGCAACAGTTTGCAGCCAGAGCCCAGGTGGGCGCGGGCAGGGACTCGGGGTCCTGACACCGCTGTCCAGAAAACTGGATCCCGGGGACAGAAGAGTGGGGCTGGGGCACCACGGAAACAGCCCCCTCACGGGGTATTAATAGCGCCGGAGCAATCCCAGCTTAAAATAGGCTGCCGGGAGCAGGGAGGCGAGTCCCGGGCGGACGTGACCTATTGTATTGTGTCAGCGAGTACCGCTGGCATCAGCACAATCAGGGGGGTTCATTTAGGAAAGTACACGTGTGATTTGCTGCCCACCCAGGTGGGAGACCCCCGAGAGCCTCCCTGGACCCCAACCCCACCATGGCAAGGCAGCACCAACACCAACACCAGGTGCTGGGAGCAACAACACCTTGGGTTGCAAGCTGGTCAGGCCAGGCCCGAGGCTCAGCGCTCTTGTCAGGAGAGAGCACGGGAGAGCAGAAGCTGCTCGGGGGGCGGGAGTGGGCATCTCCTCACGGGTACCCAGGGCTGTACTGAGCAGGACCGGGTGATGCTGCAGCGTGGCCAGGGCACTTGACAGGGCAACCCACGGGCACTCCACAGAGCCGGGCCGGGCCAGCTTGTGTCCTTGGGGACCCTGGGTCCGGGCAGGGCACAGGGATGCCGTATCAGTCCCGGTGTGGCCAGCACCGCGGGCAGGTGGCGATCCCTCGGTCGCCCGGGGATGCGGCTGCTCTGCAGCTCCGCGGAGCCGCTCCACGGGCACAGGGGGAGCGAGGAGCGGCGGACGGAGCCCGTGCGGGGGGACGCGGAGCTCGGCGGGGGGACACGGCTCAGGCACCCC
>VWZN01003795.1:138566-156487 GCA_013396955.1 Regulus satrapa | reverse complement strand
CCCCGCCTGCCCCGCCAGCACCGGGAGCGGCACCGGGAGCGGCGGCGGTACCGGGCACCGAGTGACGGCACCGGGTAAAGGCACCGAGTGACGGCACTGCGCATCGGGCAGCGGGTAACGGTGCCGGTTAACGGCACGGGACACCGGCATCAGGCAGCGGCACTGGGTGACGGTGCCGGGCACCAGCACCGGTTAACGGAACCAGCGCCAGCACGAGGGGTAATGGCACAGGGTGTCCTAGGTGAGTAGTGGCACTAGCACCAGGTATGGACAGAATCCAAAACAGCTTCATGCTTCAACACCAGCAGCTCTGGCAGGACACAAAACAGCAGCAGAATTTGGCAGTAAGTACCGGGGAAGCCCAAAGCAGCACCAGGCCTTGGTTCTGGGAGCAGGAATGACCGAGTCAGTACGAGGTGGCCACAGACGTGGCTGCAGGGCTGCCTTGTGCTGACACAGGGCCCTCTGCGTGCAGCAGCCGTGGCTGCCCAGTGCTCGTTCCCGCTGCAGGCCTGGGCTGACACTTTGCAGCCACATGCGCTGCCACAGCCTCAGGCACCTGCTGGGACAAGACACTGCATCCCCTTCTTCCAAGCTGCCACATCCCCTGCAAGCTGTGAGGAGACACAAGGTGCTGCCAGCTCCTCTGCAACTGCTCAAACAGGGAAAGTTGACAGCGGCCATAAGAAAACCGTCCTGAGGAGTTCTGGCACAGCTGCCACCCACAGCAGACTCCTCCTGGCAGCACTGGCACCCCGGGGCAGCGGGGTACCCCGGGTGATGGGCACCCGGGGTGCGGCTGCTGTGCGGTGATGGGCAGAGGCAGCAGCAGGAAGCAATACTGGGTGTGCTCGTTCTGCCCCAGCGCTTGCACCCGCCGCATGGGATCTCCTGGGCTTTCACTTTCGTTACCAGCTCATCTTCTGTGGCCTGAAAAAACTCCGGAGGGAAATTCAGCAAACGTAGGTCGCTCTCCTGCTCTGGGCTGGTGGAAGCACGGGTGACCCTTGCGCAGTGGGAACCCAGGAAGGAGGGGCTCGTCTCTCCTTGTGCCAGCGCTGGAACAGGATCGCTCTCAGACAGCTGATGCACCAGCGATTGCAAATCACTTGGCCACTGTGTCAGAGCATAGCCCCAGGTTCCCACCTCTCTACTTGTGTTAAAGTCTTCCGGCTCCAGCTCTTCAGGCTCCTCAGTGCCTCATCCAGCTCCACAGTTCCAAGAGATAAATACCTGTGGGCTGGGCAGGCACCAGCCCAGCACCTGCTCCATGCAAATGCCAGCCACAAAACAGCGCTTTCCAACTTGCCAGTCCCACTCTGTGCCTGGAACAGCCCTGGTGAATGACTGAATGAGTGACTCCAGCCCAAACAGCCCCCAGCTCCTACCAAATGTTCTGCCGCCTGCGCTCACCCGCTCGGGAGAATCTCACGCACAGAGGCTGACACATCACTGCTGTGCCGCTGCCAGCAGAGCCCTGGCTTCAGTTCCCAGTGCTCCTGGGGCACTCCAGACCTCACAGAGAGATGAGCTGGGACCCTGGCAAGCAGGCACAGGCACCCAACAGGAAGCCAGCAGCTCCCACACTGCCTGTATTCAATGAGACAAAAGAAAAGGAGCGGAGAACGCAGCACGGGGCCCTCGTGCCTGCCCATCCCGCTTGGCTGGGACGCTCTTGCTCTGGTGAGTTGCATCACGCGGACATGCGGCTTTCACAATCCCTGGCCCACATAACCCATTGGCGCAGTCAGCCAGGCGGGCACTGGCTGCTCAGGCCAGAGAATCAAGGTCACACACAATGTCTGTGGCTGCTGGGGCTCTGCCTGGGCACCACAGATCCAGGGGTATCTGGAGGATCCCAGGGACACAGCGCTCCCTGTGCCTCAGACCTGCACAGCCACAAGTGCTTGGGAGAGCTGGAAGATGTACACAAAACACCCTCCGTTCCCTCTCACTTCCCTCCTTTCTCCCTCCCCTTTCTGGTACAAAGAGGGGGGAAAAAAAAGAAAAATAAATTGGTGATGGGATAGGAAGTGGAAAATGCTCCACGCTGAGAGGGCAAATGGAATTCAATAAAATCCAATCCAATCACGATTTGTTTTCACCGGTTCCCAAGGAAAACTCCAAGCTGGCTGGTGGGGATATTACCAGGAGGAACAGAGGAACAGTGACTGCCGCAGTGACCCATGGAGAAGGTGCCCTGGATCCGCCCTGGGACTGCCCCAGCAATGCCCCGAAGCAGCCCTAGCTCTGCCCCGGCTCTCTTTGGTCCCCAGAAAGCCTCGGGAAGTCTCTGGGAAGCTGAGCATTAGCCAGGCTGAGCCGTGGCCGGACGCATGGTCACCTCGCATGAGCTCAGCAGGATGCCGAATGACGCCGTGCATTCCGGGGACTGAGGGAGCCCGGAGCTTTGTAATGGATTTCTGAGAAAATTGCCTCTGTGTTTGGAGCAGGAGTGCAAAGAGTGCAGGCAGAACAGCCTTCCTCTCTAAGTGGCATCTCAAGGGTCTTAATTATTTCTCACGAGTGGAAACATTTATTTAGGCTGCTCTGGAGAGGTCCTGATGCTTTTGGCAACTGCCCTCCGGGCAGATCCTGTACGTGAGGCTCCCCTGCAATCCTCCCCACTGCTCCTGAGATGTGCAAAGCACAAACACCCAACCACGTCACCTGCTGGCAGGACACAGCCTCGGCTCCATCCCCTCCTGCTTACTGGGGAGCAGGACGTCTCTTGGGGGAGCCCAGCCCCATCCCATCCCTGATTTGTGTCTCTCACACTCCCAGGTTTGTGCTGAGGTCATAAAACGCTGTTGTGATAATCCAGCCCAGCTAATGCGAAACAGATGAATCCCCACATTAGTCACAGATTCACGTTTTCCCACTAAGGTCCCACTGGAGAACCAGTCTGGATGGGCCCTGCGGGGTTCCAGCCCTGGTGCTGGTGCAAGAGGCAGCCTGTGAAGAGTGAGGCCAGCAGCCGAGGGGACAGGGAGCAGCACAGACCCTGCCAGACCCCGGCCGGCCCACGGGCAGCACACGACTTGCAGCCACGGGCAGGAGGAAGCTGGGGCACCAGAGAAGCTTGTCACTGGCACAGGCTCAGCCTGATGGTGCCTAGTGCCAGTAGGAGGGGATGATCTGCTCCAGCAAAAAACGGAAATAACATTTTGTCCAAGGGGGAATTTCCACAGGAAACCTCTGCTTCCAGCCACTCGGATATGGCTTGGAACAACCCAGCAAACACTTGGCCTCAGCCAAGCAGTGCCATTGCTTGGGCAAAGACTCTTTTGTTTCCTCCATAGTTCTTTCAATTAGGAAAGAACATCCAGTTTCTGCTACTGAAACACCCAGGACAGCGAGAGCCCAGCTGGGTCTGCAGAGGGCACCAGAACCCCCCAGCAGCTCAGCGAGCACCTGAAGGGACACGAGGTGGGGGCCTACAGCACCCACAGCCCAGCTCAGACCAAGGACAATCTTCTCATGCCCACCCCAGCGCTGGGGCTGCCTGGGGGCACCAGGAGCGCACACACCGGGGCTGAACTTGGGCCCCCACGCCACGCTGGCGCATCCCGACATCCCTGCACATCCCCATGCATCCCTGCCCTCTCCCTGCATCCCTGCTCTCCCTTGCAGAGCTCAGGTTGCCACAGTAACCGCTCAGTTCCCAGCTGCTCCTGCCACAGACGTGCTGCCACAGGTCAGCCCCGTCCAGTGGCTGGGCCAGGACCGGGGCCCTTCACCCCATGTCAGGGTGAGTGGAGCCCTTGGTGCTGGTGCCACCACAGCCAAACACTGCATTCTGAGCCAGGATGGGACACCTGTAGAGCAACAGGTAGGTTGTGTCCTCCTGGAATGGCTGGGAGGTGGTGGCTTTGGAGATCACACTGTGCTGGAGCTTTGGGTCTGACCTCTGCCACATGTGGCAGTGGAAGCCACCACTGCTTGGCTCTGCTGTGCTGTGTATTAATCAGAGTGTGATGCAATATTTGACTGTTGTGTTCTGAGCACTGGGAGCAGGGACTGGGATGGCTCGTGGGCAGCAGAGGCATGTGCTCTGCAGCTCAGCACGGGTTGTTGTCAGAGGATCCTACCCAGCACCTGGGGAGGGGAGACCCTCAGCTGGTCCTTGGGCAGGTGGCAGCTGAGCCCCAGGGGCTCTCTGCCTCCCACCCCCTCACTGCAGCCCTGTTCATTTCATTCCCCCCCTGGGGATGGGGCTGGAGCCGCAGATAATCTGTGGCCTCTCTAATCCCTGCTGCTTTATTCCCAAGGAACTGTCAACATTGCACAAGCTCAGACACCCCAGGTACCAGTGGGACCCTACACGAGCGCCTGCTCTGGACTATCCCTGGTCCAGGGCCACCCTGGCAGGTGGCTGCCCATCCCCACGGGGCCGCCCTGTGCCCATCACGCAAGTGTCCGCATCCCAAGCGGATTATCTGCATTTGGAAACCCCTAATCCGTTTGCACGCTTGGCTCAGACACCGTCCCCACTCCTCCCCACTGTGCTGTGGCCCTGGGCAAGGAGCAAAGCCACCCCGTGACCTCCTTTTGGAGCCACAATCAACCTTATGCCCCAGCACAGGCAGAAAGCAAGAGCTGCAGCCCTGGGGGCTGACTGGGCCACAAGGAGGGGGACGGGATGGTGGCGAGCGTCCCTGGCCCCAGGTGCTGCAGGGGTTTCACCAGCCCAGCACAGGGACCGTCCCTGGGTGCTTTTTCTGGCTGCATATCAGGCTCCAGGAGCCCGAGATGGGAGCAGTGGCCCCTTGACCCCGTTACTCAGGGCTGGCCCCTGGGTGAGCGGGGCAGGTGCCAGCGGGGATGCAGTGAGCCCAGGGAAATAAACCCCTGATCTGCAGGAATGGGGAATGAGACTCCACGCTCCTGACATCACATAGTTGTAGCAACCTCAAGGGTTGCAGATGGTTAAGAAAACTCCTCAGTCCTGGATTGATGGATGGATCAATTCCATCCTGCTGCTGCCAGAGGGAAGCTGGTACCTGCCAGGGTAGGAGAAGGAGGTCCCTGCCAACAGGCTGGGCCTCGTTCCTTTGTGAGCTGCCCCCCACCCACAGCACCCTGGGCTGCACCGCTGAGAGGAAATGATCCAACACAGCTGCCGTGGGTTTGTGGGGTCTGGGCAGGGCCCTGGTTTGGTTTTACAGTGAAATGGAGGGTCCTGGAGTGGGGCTGGTTCCCAAAGCAGGGACAGGGTCAGCTGAGAGCTGAGCAGGATTCTCCAGGGCACACAGAGGGCAGAGAAGGTTCCAGGGCACCTCCAGCATTTCAAACCATCCAGCGTAGCCAGTTCCACATGACCTGCATGAACAATCCCCCTAATCCTGCTCTGACAGAGAAATAATCTCTCCCTCTTGGCCTCACCAGAGCACAAACCCTGGAATGATCCTGTTCTCCATGGTATTGAAGAGGGCTGGGGGTGAATGTGCTGGGGTAGGATCCATCAGGGCAAAGCCTGTCACTGTCACCAGCCAGTGCTCCCAGCCTCATACACCCATCCAGCCCTTACCTCGCAGGGCCCTGCTGCCCCTAGCCCAGTCACCTCCACCCAGAGCCCATCGACCCGCAGGGCAGAAGCGGTGGCAGGGGCCCCGCTGCAGCCCCAGACACGCCGGGTCGAGAGCAGCCAGAGCAGGGCCCCAGTGCAGCCGTGTCCTCCCACGCTGGCACCGGCATTTCCTTTACACGAGCGGAGGAGACCCAGGCACGGCTCTGGTACAGAGAAAGCAACCACGGGCTGGCACACGGCGATTGCCCCCTGCATGGCCCGGGAAGGAGCAGCTGCCCACGCCTGCCGGGCAGGTGCCGGCAGAGCTGGAGCCGCTTCGCGCCGAGCAAACCGCAGCCGCGGCACCGGGGCCGTGCTGCGCTGACGGAGGCCCCAGTTCCCGGAGCAGGGTCAGGCGGGTGTCGCAGGCAGAGCCAAGCTCACACCCCAGAGCACGTCGCTTCAGGGCCTTTATTTTGGAGAAAGTTAAAGCCTGTAGATACAGCAATAAAATATACAAAAAAATAAAATTTTTTACAGTATTGAATGCTGCCCTGGGCTCCAGGGACTGCGGCTTGGAGGCAGCTATGGTGAGCGAGGAGAGGGGTCCTCATGGCCCCTGAGCATCCTCAGGGACAGCCACATCCTGCTCCCACACAGCTTGGAGGGGCTTGCCCAGACCCCACAGCCATGGGGATCCTCGCCCCTGCCCTCTGGTTCTCTGCCCACCAGCTGTGATGCAGCTTGGAGAGAGCAACTCTCCCACTGCCTCCCCCGCTCATCCATGTCTGTTTGCCCACTGCATGGAAAGGGCAGGAGGGCTCCCCCAGTTCTGGTAAATGCAGGACCCACAACCATCAACCCCCCAGAAGTCAGGACCTCTGCCCTTCACAACACCCATGTCACTGTCCTGCACTGCCCACAGCAGGTTCCTCTCCTCACGTCCACCTGCTCCCTTCAACTCTTGCTCCTTTTCCCACCTTAACTGTGAGGGCCAACCTCCAACAGAAATGCCACATGAAGCCCCTGAGAAGCTGCAGACCTCACGCCTGGCCCCTCACAACTTAGAGAGAAAGGGACAGGCCACGTGTCCCGCTGCCAGCCATGCTGGGTCCCCCAATTCCCCAGGCTCCAACTGGTCTAACTCAGCACAGTGCCGGAAGCAAGACCATGCTCCCAGCACCAGCCTGGCCACAGGGAGTCCAGGACAGCCCCTGTGGCTTCACCCAGCTCCCAAAATAGGCCACAGCTGCAACTGCTGTTTACACACAGATGCCATTACTGGGTAGCAGCACTGCCCTACCCCAGGGACATCAGCCATCCCAAAAGGAGTCCGGGCTGCTGACACTGGCCAGACCACTGTGCCCCAAAAGCAGGAAGCTGGGGACAAGCACAACCAGCTCCCAATCCTCTGGGCTCCCAGCAAACCCAGGCTGAGTCCAGCAGGGGCAGTGCCTGCTGAGTCCAGGGCGGGAGCACCTGGATCCATCCACCTGCAGCTCCGAGCCCCGTACTGGGCATCCTGGCCAAAACCAGGGCCAGGTGGTGCAGAGAGGGGACTCACCCCAGCACCCTGCAAGCTCTAGGATGTGCTGGGAGCAGCAGGGCAGACCCTGCCACAGAGCCAATCCCCTCTCCAATTCCACACTTGGAGGTTTTGGGGGTTTGGGTGCGGTTAGTCAGGGCAGCAGCTTCCAGCAGCAGGACTGGGGCTGTGGAAGCATTTGTAGGAGCTGTGGCTGCAATCGGAGGCAAATAGGCACTTGAATGAGCAAAAATAATAGAAAACTGTTATGGAAGGAAATAGAAAAAGGTTCTTCCCTCCCCCAGAGATGAGCGGCACCACCCCAGAGAGGGGTTGCTCCCCTGGGTCAGGTGAGGATCTGACCCATTCAGGAACCCTGGCCCCCAGCTGTTCCCGAGGGCAGGCCCGGAGCAGCTGCAGCCGAGAGGGACAAATCCGGGGGAGCGCTCTGGAGGTGGGAAGGCTGAGCCCAGGGAGGGCCCCGCGTGCCGGCGCAGCCCCTCACATGGGCGAGGACGCACACTCTGGGGTCAGCTCCATGTCGAAGGTCAGCGACTCTGCAGGCAGACACAGCCAGGGTTACGGGGCCCGCGCGGGGTCGCAGCCGGGGCCCCCTGGAGCCCCCCCCGACTCACCAAACTGCCCACCCGCGTTGCTCTCCGCGCCCTCGCTGCTGTTGCCAAACTGCATGAGCGAGTCCAGGGTGCGCGGGGACATGGGCAGGTCGATGGTGTTGCTGAAGGAGGTGCTGTCCGAGGGAGAAGAAGCACAGAAACCTCCGGAGTCAGGGCCTGGCCAGAGCTCTCAAACACCCCCTCTACCCGCTGAGGGGCCCCTGGGCACAGCCCAGCGGCCCCCAGAGCTCTCCAGAGGAAAGGGGCCCCGGAGGGGAAGAACAGAGCTGTGGTTTGGGCAGCAGCCGGAGCCTGGCTTGGCCCCCACCGTCACCCCGGGCTGGGAACCCCACGGTAACCAAGCAAAGCTCAGACAGAGGCGGAAAGAAAGGAAGGAAAGAAAGGAAGGAAAGAAAGGAAGGAAAGAAAGGAAGGAAAGAAAGGAAGGAAAGAAAGGAAGGAAAGAAAGGAAGGAAACCTTTCCCTCAAAGCTGAGCACATAAATACTCCCCCAAGCCCTGACAGACAACCCCCAGGAACACTCACGGGGTGACACAGATGAACTTGGTCTTCAGGTACGGAGCAGCACCTGCAAGGAGGGAGAAGCTTCGTCATCAGCCACCCAAGGATGAATTCTTCTCTCCACCCCCCAGAACACAGTGCCCACCCTCTGCCCACACCCAGTGGGACCCCATGGCTGGTCCCACACTGTGGCTGTGCCCTCCAGGGATGGCACAGGGTTCTGGCTGGTGGACAGCCAGTGCTATCCCCCCAGAGCCTCCCTCTGACAAAGGAGCCACAGAAAGTCAACGACTACCTGAGTCAGTCGCTTCCGAGTGCTCCTGGCTCTCGGAGCGGCAGTACTTTCCAAACGCCTCCTCCTTGGGGATGTCTGGGTACAGGTACACCAGTGGGGACACCAGGATGTTGGTGGCATCCATGATTTTGTAGCCCATTATGATCTCCGCAAACGACATGTTGTTCAGCTGCTGCTTGGTGTAAGGCTCCACCGACTGGATCTGTGTCTTCCCTGTGCAAGGAAGGAGAACTTTGGCACAGAACAAAGGCACGGCTGCCTTCAGACACCCCCAGAGCAGTAGGGACAAGATGGGGCTGGGGCCGTGTTTAGCTCTATCAGGCACACAGCAGACCATGGGGCAGGACTGGGACCTGACTGCATTCAATGCCATAGAAAACTGTGCCCATGGGCAGCACCTGGGCACAGACACACAGAAGGCAAAGACCAGGAAAGGACAGCCAGGCTCACATGTTAACCCATGCAGACAGCTTGCTGGGACAAGGACAAAGGACAAGTGCTTATCAGGGCATCCAAGCCCCTTCTGGAACCTGGAATGCCAAGCCAGACACCCAGGGCAGCAAGGGTAGAGCTCGTACCACTGATATCCTTCTCCACCCACGTGAAGGTGATGCCACCTTCCTTGCTGCTCTCACTGAAGCGCAGCAGAAAGGTGCCTGGGGGCTTGGTGCTCAGGATGGCTCGCTCCCGCTCCTTGCTGATGAACCCCATGATGTACCTGGGCAGGAGGAAGCAAGAACAACAAATGTGGGTCAGGGCACAGGAGCAGCTCCTCCAGGATCTAAGTCCTCAACAGCGGAACTCCACCTGGCCACTGACATTTTATGGGTTCACAGGTGAGATTTCACTCTGAACCAGCAAAAAATATCCCAGGACAACACACCTGCACACAGACAAAGTACCCCAGGCCATCAGGATGGAACTGGTGGGACCCTGGGACCCCTTCCAAGGCCCAGCCTAGCCACAAGCTCTGGGCTGGCACTCACCCTTCGTTCCACAGTGCCAGGATGTATTTCTTCACCAAGTCAATGATGTTGTCCAGCCAGACCCAGAAAGAGAAGCCTTTGCCAGCCATGTTCTCCTGAGGAAAAGGCAGAGAGGCTGCTAGCACAGCTTGGAAGAAGGGAACAGCTGAGAGGAGATGCTCAGGAAAGAGAGGAAATTCTACCTTGCAGAACTTGGCCCAGGTGATCTGACAGCCAGAGTAATTCACACCTGGTCCTGGCAGAGAAAATAGAACACAACCATTCAAATAGAGCCATCCTTCCAAAGACACCACTTCCAGGGTTTGTGCCATTTGGGAGGAAACCAAGCAACTGAAAATTACTCAGGCCAGAAGCTCTCAGGCCAAACACAGGGCCTCACTCTTGGATGTCATGTACTGGTGGGGAATCACCCCACGGGACAACAGGGACACCACGCCACGTCACCCCACACTTACCCAGCAGTTTTTCTGCCAGCGTGGTCAGCTGCTCGATGCTGAGACCGCGCTTTGTGGTGGAGGAGAACTGCCAGCTCAGCACCTCTGCCACCTGGTCCCACGTCCCAATGGGCGGCTTAGTGAAGAAGTTCACGTTCTGCATGAGGGAACACACAGCCCTGAGTGGGGCAGGGGACAGGAGAAGGGCCAGGTACTGCCTCAGCCTCGCTCCCCAGCCTCAGTTTCCCTCTCTCAGCGTGACACCCCCATCCTGACACCTGCCCTGCTGCCTTCCCACACCAGCCCTACCTTGGGGTTGTTGGTCAGCATGTTGTACCACAGGATGGACGCCCAGGCATTGGGCATCTGGCAGATGTTGGAGATGACCACCACAGGCAGCGAATGGGTCTGCAAAGAGAGGATGTGACCGTGGGTTGGGGCAACTCCCAGGGCACCACCCAGGCCCGTGGCAGTGGAAGGCAGTGCCCCATGCCTCACCTCCAGGTCGATCTTCAGCCCCTGGTGATACACCTCTGTCTCAAAAGTGATGAGGTGCAGCTCCTCGGTGACTATCAGCGAGGCCTGGGGCAGAAGGGGACGCCATGAGCACCACAAGACACCCACCCTCTGCCCAACACATGAGCACCAGACCTGGCACAGCTGCTCAGGGCTGGCCAGGCAAGCTGCCCATGTGCCAACTGGTGCCACTGGACCTCCTGCCTCAGGGCAGGGTTCCTGCCTCCCCTCCCAGCTCAGCTGTCCCTGTCAATGGCCAGTCCCCCTCCCAGAGCCCTCGACACTCACATCACAGTTGGCTCGGCCTCCATTCCCACACCGCTGCTCCCGCAGGGTCTGTGGGGAGAGGGACAGGCTGCAGCAACACCACAGTGACACGTGGCCATAGAGGAGCAGCCCAGGAGCTCACGGTACCCACCAGGTGTTTGAACTCTGCTGAGAGGCTGCCGTTGTTTGACTCCTCCATGTTCATGACCTTGGTGTTGGTCCCCAGGATGTTAAACTTTCGGGACCTGGGAAGAGGGAAGAGTGTGGCTGACAGGGCTGTCTTGGAGTGAATGTGTGGTAGGGTGTTTGCCAGGAATAAAAGCAGAAACAAGAAAAAAGGACCAAAGCAAACAGTGCACTTACCCCCGAAGTGCTGCAACATCCCCAGAGTCCCTAGAAAAGGGGAAAGGGACACCAGGTCATGGCAGTGGCCTTCCTACCTGATGCAGACAAGCTGGTGTGCAGTGCTAACTGCATCCCAGCACAAGTCCTGTGAGCCCCACAGGCCTTCCCCCCATGAGGGGGTGAACCCTCAGGACTCGGTGCCACCCTGCACCCTTCCCTTCAACTGGGGGCCACACTGGCCCTCCTTGTGGAGACTGAGCCCAATCCAAGGACAGCAGGAATCATTCCAGTAAGCCCACCCAGTGCCACTGGAAGGGAACACAGGACTCACTTGTCAATGCAGACTTTGATTTTCAGCTGATAGTTCAGCTCTGGAAACTTGACCAACAACCTGCAAGAGTCAGCAGACACAGAGGGTCAACATCCTGTGCACAGAAACTGCTCCTGTTCCACAGGCACCCGGCACAGCCAGCAGGATGGAGCAGCTCCTGCAGCGACCCTGGGCACACCCCCACACAGCTCTGGGACATGTTAGCCCTGGCACCTGTCCCCAGAACCAGGGAGGTGCTGATGCTCCCCTGAGCATCCCGAGGAGCTCATTTAGGCTGCAGGCACCAGGCTCTGAACAAACACCCTCCACACTACTCTGGGCCAGAGGCTGCCATGAAGGCACAGCTGGGAAAGGGCAAGGGAGCTCCAGGCAGAGCCTGGTGTCAGAGCAGCCTCCCTCCATGGCGGCTGGCAGGGAACACAGCCCAGCTGAGCAGCAGCTAGCCAGGGATGCGCTGATGTTTCCCACCCCCACAACGGGATTTACCAGAACCCGGCAGCCTCCAGGAACACAGCAGATCCCCAGCCAGCTCTGCACTGAGTCATGTGGGCAGCACTCCAGCCCACTGGGATCTATCCTGCTGGTATCCATCCCTGCCCAGCACCAGTGCTCCCCAGCTAGGTTGGGGGCTGCAGCTTCAGCAGCACCTTCAGAGAGCCATCCCAGGCTGCCCTCCCTGCTCAGCTCCCCTCCCTCAGCTGCGGGGAAGGTGACTCACCTGACTTTGGTGGTGAACTGCACACCTGTCTTGATGACGAGGGGCCGGTCGGGGTGCATGGGCATGCAGGGCTGCCTCTCCACGACGAAAGCGCTGCAGGAACAGCACAGAGACCACAGTCAGACCTCCCTGCCCACCCTCCAGCCACGGCCATGACTGGGACTGCCTTCAGCACCTTTTCATCAGGTTCCTGAACAGCTCCACAATCCGCTCCTCCAGCATGGGCCGGTGCTGGACGATTGGGTCACCCTTATAGGATACTTTCTGCTGCAGTTCTTCCAACTTCTTGATCTGCTGCCGCGTCTGTAGCTGCGATTCGGCGAGAGAGGTTATCCTAGGGGAGCAGGGAGAACCAGCATTAGCTCTGGCTGCCAAGCCTGCACTGTCCAGCCTGCAGAGCCCTCCTCTTGCCACGCAAGAACACGCTCTCCGTGCCAAACCACTCAAGAACTGAGTGTGTCTGTGGCTCCAAGCCCAGGGCATTTTTCTAGGCCATGCATTACAAACAAAACCTGCATGTGCCCAGGTGACTCCATGGCCAGAAACTTTTCATCAGCCTCAGAATCCCCCAGGCACGGAGCTGGGGATAGTGGGACACCTTTCCAGCAGCGTGCCCACCATCTGAGCTGCAGACTACATTCACATGTGCAAGCACCAGAAACCATGTTGCAAGGACATTTCCAGAGACCAAGAGCTCACTTCCACAGCAGGTGTGTGAGTGCCACTGCTCTGGGGACTGGCACAGTCCCAGGCAGCTCTCACCAGTTCTCAAGCCGGTCCAGGCAGATATTGGGTGGGCCACCAATGCAGGCAATCTGCTGCCGCCTCTTCCAGTCCGCCAGTTCCTCATCTGCCAGCATCTTCTGCACATATTCCATGGCTGACAGCAGCCCAGCCAGCTCGCTCACTATGCCCTGCCAAGAGAGAAAGCAGAACCTTCAGCACCCCGTGACTTCCCCCCACGGACTCACAAGTTTCACACTCACAGCCAAGGAAGAAGTCACTCGGGGCTGTGCTTGCTGCACTGGTTCTGGCCATGAAGGAACCACCAGCCCCCAGCCCTGAAGAAAGGGGATCTGCACCCGGGGGAATGGGGAGGGCCAGAGCCCCCACTTACCCTGCGCATCTGGTCCAGCGCCGTCAGCATTTGCTCCAGCTGCTGCATCTTCTGCCGGGTCACTGACTGGTTGTTCCCGTTCAGGTCCTGCATGTCTGTGCAGAGGTGAGAAGCTTCAGCCACACACATGGGACTTTTTTTTCTCAAGTGCCACAACAACACAACCCTTCCACAGCAAAGTGCAGGAGGCACCCTACAGCCAAGCAGGAATCTGGCAGAGCCTCCAAGCACCTCCTTGGCTCTTCCACACCCACAGGGGCCAATCCCTCCCCGTCCCACTGTTGTGCTTCCAGCAAAGCTCAGTTCAGCTCCCTCAAGGGCAGCATCAGTGGCAGAAACAGAAGACCAGGTTTCTCCAATTGCCATGCAAATGCCCTGAGCCTGAGCACATTCCCGCTGGGAGCGGAGGTTGGAACACCTCTCCAGCAAGTTTCCGTGCAGGAACACACTGTGGTTTGCAGATGTTAATGAGCTGTCATTACCTCCTTGGCTTTTTAAAGTTTTGTAGTTAAAATCAAAGTCATCCTGGAGATTCTCCACCACTTTCATCTTCTGCTCCAGATCCTGCAAGGCACAAGATATGATTTCATTCAAAGCACTCAAGAACTGTGGTGGGGAGAGCAGAAGGTGCCCAGGCAGACACATACCTGCACCCTCTTCCTGACATCCTGCAGGTGCTGCTCCAGCATCTGCTGCTTCTCTGTCACCACAGCTGCTGTTGGATGTGTTGCCTGTCCCCCTTGCTGCAGAGGGGACAAGAAGGGCATAAGGACAGGGCTGTAATCTGGAGATGCTCCCTCCCAGCCTGAGGAGGTTCTGCAGGGTCTTCAGCCCATCCCAAACACACAGAGGCAGCTGGCTGCTCACTTCAGCATCAGCTCCAGGGCAGCACAGGGTCAGGGAGAGGAGAGATGGGGGCACCCAGCTCACCACACCCAGCCACAACACCCAGGGAATCAGGATGCAGGCCCTGGGATACCTAGCCACTGACCTGGGCTGCGGTGGCAGCTGTCTGGAGGAGCCGGGACTCTTCCCAGAGGCAGCGAGCCACGATGCGGGCTATTTCCATTGGCTTCTCCAAGTATCTGCTCTGTAAAGGGTCAAACACCCCACGGTCAGCTGGCACAAGGCAACCCCTCGGATCTCCACATGCTTGAGGGCTGTGGATGCTGAGCTGTGCCAAGGAATCACTCACCAGCACCGTGCCCACCCCTGCCGAGCTGGCACGTCCCACCTCACCTGCAGGAACTGCTTGATGCGGCGCAGGTTGTGCTGGTACAGGACGTTGGACTCCTGCAGAAAGCGGCTGTACTGCTGGTCGATCTCTCCCAGCAGGTTGTGGAACACCAGCGTGGCGTGCGACTCCTTGCTGGCAGCGTACGCCCTGCACAAGGGAGGGACAGCCCTGAGTGCTGGGCAAGGGGCAAAGCGGGGACCATGCAGGGGGGCTCTGCTCACCCCCACCATCCCCTGTGCAACTTACAGGATCACAGAATCATTTAGAGGCAGGAAGAGACCTCTAAGATCGAGTCCAACTTGTGACTAATCACCACCTAGTCAAGTAGACCAGAGCACCGGGCAGACTGCACACCAGCACCTGATGTCTGTGAGCACATCAGGAGGCTCATGGCCAGGATCCAGAGAGCAGTGCTCTGTCTCAGCCCCCCTTACAACAAAGGTCAGAATTAGCCAGCCCTACATGCTCGTGGCCAGGATCCAGAGAGCAGTGCTCTGTCTCAGCCCCCCTTACAACAAAGGTCAGAATTAGCCAGCCCTGGATGGGGACGTGCCCCTGCTTCAGAGCTACCTTTTCTCCTGGTCTGGGGTCTAACACAGTGCACAAAGCTCCACTCCATGCATAGTCCTGCTTCCCTCATGCCACATGAGCCCCAGGCCAGTCCCACCACACCAGGGGCCCAGGGAAAGTGACAGAGCTCCTCCAGCCCACTTGGGCCCCTGCGGGTGGGTGTTACGAGCAAAGTCCCCTTGCTGGCATTTCAAAAGGCCTTACCAGTCCTGGCTTTCAATCCATGGGGCCAGGAACTGCCGCAGCTCCATGGGGAAGCTGTCACTGTAGAGCTGGTGGAGCTGCTCCAGGTACCGCGTGTCGAGCTGCTGTAGCTGGTTCCACTGCGCCATCCTGGCCGGCTCCGGAGACCTGAGGGCACACGGGGGGCTCAGAGCTGACTCCCAGTGGGTTCTCAGCTCCCTCCTGCCAGGGCCCAGCTGTGACTACTGCAATGCCCTGAAAGGATTCTCTCTGGTCAGAACCAGACACAGCCAGGGCACGAGCCCACAGCACAGTGCTCTGGGAGAGCTGGTCACTGGCAACAGGTAGGAATGAGGCTTTAATTTGGTCTCAAAGGCACCGCTGGTCGGCCCTGCCGAGAGGCAGGAAAGTGACTGTGGAGCTTACAGTAAGTGTGGAAGGCGGAGACTGCCAGGAAACTACAGAAACAAGGAAGGAGCAATTTTCAAGCTCTTGACTTGTATCAATGGAAATCAAACTGACGCTAATAAGGGAACTCCAGCTGTGCTGGCAAATGAAGGCGGAGCTCTGCGTGACACCAGCAGTCACTTCCCTGCAGAAAGTGGTCTGCTTTTCCCAAAGGTTCCTGCGCTGAGTGATGCAGTATCACCAACGCCTGCTCTCCTGAGGGACTCTTCCCCATTTGCCAGGGTGTGAAGAAAGAAAGGGAAAACATCCTGTGTGGGCTGAGGCACCAGGAGGGGTTAGACATTGGCACTGACATGGGAGTTGGAGAGAGAGTTTTAGTGCTTCACAGCACTGAACAGCCCCAAAGGCAGGAGCAGCCTCCACAGGACATTAACCTTGAAATACAACCCCCCGGTGCAACGCTCAGAGAAGTCCACATGAACCAAACCTGCTTTCAACGGAGCAACGAGTGAACACGAAATGAGAGACTGAGTGGCCATGCAAGATCCTGCAGGCAACAGACTCCTACAACCCTGGAGTCAGAGCTGGCTGATGTGACAGAGCCTCTGCGATGCTGCAGACCAAGGGCCAGGCTGTGAGCACAGCAGAGCCCCCATTCCACCGGGGGTTCAGCCCTTTGTGGCCAGTTCTCAGCTGCAGCAACTCGGGGAATGCTCCCTCTGCCCCAGCAGCTGCTGGGCTCCAACCTTTCCACTCGATCCTGGAGGCCACTCCTGCAGCGTGAGTGCTGCCGCTGCTGCTGGGGGGAAATCCCAACAACCGCACGGGCCAGGCAGGAGCGAAAGCCCACCAGGCGTGCAGGGATTGCCCCGCCTGCACGGTGAGCTCAGCCTCGCTTCCTATTGCGCCACGCACGGGGCGGGGGGGCCATGCCAGCCCCTCCGGAACCAGCAGAGCTGCTGCTGGCCCAGCCTGGGGGCCGGGCTCCCAGCAGGACAGCGCTGGGGCAGTGGGCCACAGCGGGCCGGCACCTGGGCAGCCCCCGGTACCAGGCGGCTCCCAGGCACACCTTCCCATCGGGCTGCACAAACCGACCCAGACGCCACATCCGGGGCCACGGTCCAAGCAGATGTTCCACGTGAAAGCCACAATCTCGGCATTTCAGAGCAGGGCTGGAGCCCCAGTCTGAGAGCACCGAAGGGCCAAGAGCAGAGCTCCCAGGCTGCCACGCGGCAGCGGCGCTTGGACGGGGCTCAGCCACTTCCCACTGCCACAAACAGCTGCAGGACAAGCCAGCTTGCAGCACTAAACTCCAGCTCCTCCTGGCATCTGCACAAGGCACTCTGACATTCCTGGAGGAAAAGGTCCCTAAGACACTCCTTATGGCAGCAGCTACAACGATCAGGGAAGTTCTGACCCCAGCAGCCCCCTCTGCCTGGCCAGCCCCACCAGCCCAAGGTAACCCTTGCCTGGGTTAAAGATCTGAGGGTTGAACCTTGCTGATTCCACCAGGCTTGCCCTTCTCTGTGGTTTGCCTGTTCTCCGTCTCTGGAATGGAGCCAGAGAGCAGCCAACATAGCCAGGAGCAACACAGCATGATGCAAGCTCCGGGGTAAACACACTGTCCAGAGCTCAGAGCAGAGCTGCTAAAAGTAGCTCAAGAGCTAAAGTTCATCTTTCTTTATCTCCCTGCAAGGGCAGAGCACAAGAGTCAGGCCCAGCTGCACAGTGTCACCTGCAGCCTCTGGGACAGCTCTGCACACTCCAACCACCCTGCTCAAAATGGGGCTGCCCTGGAAACAGTCTGGGACACTTCTCTGGGACACCCTGCATGTGTGTTCCCACAGCAAGCAATGAGCCATGGTGGGGAGTCACTGGAAGGGGCCTTAGAAGGACCCCAGGACTCCACGTCCCCTGCAGTGACATGAGAGGGATGAAGCTCAGGCACCGACAGCGTTGCACAGGCCACATCATCACGGTGCCATCACCGGGTCACGACAGATGCCATCAACAACAGCTCACAGAGCCCCTGCACCAGGCGCCTTGCTGCCCCCACCTCCACACAACCCTCAACAGCCCGACGGGAAACCGCTCAGCACGGCAGCACAAGAGCCAGTTTGGAAAGGCTGCCGGAAGAATTTGGCTCTGCTCCTCTGGAGCGATTTCAAAGCCAGCCTTGGAGGCGGAAAACAGCGATGCAGAGATTCGCAGCAGGAGGAGGGAGATGGCTCTGGGCAACCTCACTGAGGTTCCGACCGCCCCACACCGCACCGCCCGCTGCTCCTCAGCGCAGCTCCCCGAGGTCCGTCCCAGCTGAGCTCCCACCGCAGCAGCTGCGAGCCAC
>VWZN01003795.1:112710-136656 GCA_013396955.1 Regulus satrapa | reverse complement strand
CTGTGGGGATGGGTCCCTGTGGGGATGGGTCCCTGTGGGGCTGTAGGGATCGGTCCCCCTGAAGCTCTAGGGATGGATCCCTGCGTGTCAGCCCCAGGCAGGGCTGTGGGGCTCGGTCCCGGTGTGGCAGCCCCTCCCCAGCGCCCGGTGCCACGGACAGCCCGCACGCTGGTGGTTTACAAAAGAGACTTTATTGCTGCGCTGCTGCCTGGGCACAGCCAGGGACAGGCGAGGATCCCCCGGGCTTCTGCCACCCGGGCTCTGCTGTCCCGGCCCCGCTGCTCGGAGAAAACCCTTCTGAAGAGACTCGGTGAGGGCAGGTGCCCTGCGGGCTGGGGCCCACACCGGGCTGGGAACCCAGTGCCTCCCCTCACCGGGAGCCTCGGGTCACCAGTGTCTCAGGGCTGCCCGCAGCCGGCACACGGAACCGACCGGTCACACCTTCTGTGGGGAGGGAAGCTGTGCCAGGAGCCCGAGGTCGGGACAGCACTGGACAATTTGAAGGAAAATAAATCTTAAAGGAAAAGCAAATTTATATACTGGGTTATGTGAACAGCAGCAGGCTCGTGCTGGAGGGAGCAGGCTGGGGAATGTGGGGCTGGGGTTTGTAGCAGGGGCTGAGTGTATAAGAGCCAAGCGGGGCCGAGCCAGAGCCCCCGAGCCACCGTGTGCTGCCCTCCCACTGCCTCGCTCAGGGCACGGAGTGAAGCTGCAGAAAGCAGGGTGCAGGCAGGAAAGCACAGGACGTGGGCATGAGCCTGAGTTGTGCCAGGACCCCTGCAGAAAGCAGACGCTCAGAAGTGCTCAAGGTCCGGTGCCGGACGGGTGTCAAGGCCTCTTTCTGATGGTCTAGAGCCTCACATGGCAGTAGTGCATCCCTCTGGAAACAAGTCCCTGGCCGTGGGAACTGCCTCGCCATCACTGCCTGGGTGTCCTCTTCTCCCAGGGCAGCAAGCGTGGGCCTCACTGCCTGCTGCCACCACCTCTGTGGCCGTGGAGGGAGCAGATCCAGCACCTCCCCTCCCTGCTGCTCCCTGCCCAGGGACTCGCCACGGACCCTGCACCTCCGGCAACCAGTGACCCAGGCAGGAAGCCTGCAGCTTGTGCTGCTCCTGCCACGGCCCCGTCGGGGGCACATCGGGCAGGGGCAGTGGGCCCCAGCTGTGTGACAGCCCACACGGCAGGCCCAGCTGCAGGGTGGCTTCGTGTGAAGGTCACCCAGTCCTTGGGAGGGCAGAGAGGAGCAGCCCCACGTGCCCCACGCCAGCTCAGCTTTGCCATGTGCTGCCCATCAGCAGGATTTGCTCAGCTCTTCTCTCCCATGCACTGGCTGCATCCCAGTTCCTCTGGTCCCCCGAAGGAGCAGCCGGTTTGGGTGCTGGGAGTCTTCTTGCCTGCAGGGCACAGCCTGGCACAGGGGGCCGGGTGGTGGGGGCTGGTGGGCTACTTGCAGGAAGCTTTCTTGACACCAGGATTTTCTTACGGAGGACTCTTGAGCTTTCAGCTGTACAGCCACTGTCTTGGGATCAACATTCTCCAGCTGGGCCAGGGCCCTGTCACTCACAGCTCATCTTCAGGTCTGGGGCAAGAAGGCTGCAGCAGGAATGGTCTCCAAGGGCGATTTAGTAGTGTAAGAAAAACAGTTCCGTGTTCCTAATGTTTATGTGCTAAAACTAAAATATAAAATACACCTTGTACAAGCAGGCAGGGGATCGGCGTCGGCTCTGCAGGGTAAGAAGGATGCATCGTGTACACTTCCCTGGGGCTCCAGGGCAGGGAGAGCTCGAAATATGAGTGATAATGTGTTCAGCAGTCGTCCACAACCCTTGTGCTCTGTCCTACTCGCTGTCACTCTTGTCCACCAGTACCGCGTCGGTCTCCTCGGTGATCTCCAGCAGTGTGTGCACGTCGGGGCTCTCCCCACGCATCAGATCTGAATTTTCTCCTTCCTCTCCACCAACTTCCACCAGCTCTGTGGCTTTCACCTCCACCTCGCCCTCTCTTATTTTCTTGACATGGAAAGTGAAGGGTGGCACTTTGTAGACGGCCGTCTTGGACCTGGCATAGATGGTGTGGTCAGGAGTGAAAGACTTCCTCAGTTTGTCCCGAGAGCTCTTCATCTTCTCTCTCCTTTCGTTAGTGACAATTTTAGTGCCCAGTTTGTTCATCCTCTTCTCCAGGTTGTGGCGGGTCTTCTCCAAGTTGTGGCGGGTCTTCTCCAGGTTTTCCTTGGTCTTTAGCTTAGTCTTTTCCATCTTCTCCTTTGAGAATGCCTTCTTAAAGTCATCCACCCTTTTCATGCCGCTCCTTTTGATGCGCTCTGCCCGTGACTCTTCGATAATCTCCTCAATCTCCACCTCCTCATCCGAGGAGAGCTGGATGTGGTCCTCTTCCACATGGTCCTCACCCACAGGGACCTCCTCACCCTCACCTTCCTTCTCCAGCTTTTCACCTTCCTTTAGGGACTTGCTAATGCTCAATTTAGACGGGAGCTTCACTTCATCCTGCAAGACACAGAGCGGAGCCAGTGAGACACACAGACACCGGCAACCCTGGAGCCAGCCCATCCTCCTCCCACAGAGACATTGGCCTCCACCCAGCCAAACGCACCCAGGTACCCCAGGCCTGGGCTCATCCTCCCGTACTGCAGCTGATAAGTTATTGTGAAGAGGATCTGCTTAGGATTCTCCCGTACCAGGACTCATGCACCAGTCCTGCTCACCCTAGGCTGGGCTCCAAACTCATCTGTGATAAAAGTGCAGGAAAGGCAGCCCACCACTGAAACTGGAGCCTTTTTCCTTCTTCCTCTGCCTGCCTGTGCCCAGGGTACACAGGCCTGTGCCTTCCAGTTTCACCTTTATCCTACCACAGCCCCTCATTCCTGGCTGCAGGACAGTGGTGTTTGGGTCTCCAGCCTGGCCAGGTCCAGCTGCAGCCCCAGGGACAGTACAGGGCTGCAGAGGCACGGCTGGAGCTGAGAGTCTGACCACAGCACCAGCGTGCACACGCTGTCCTGGCCACCCCCAGGCTGCACTCAGACTTTCCCAAGGCCTCAGGATCCAGATGTGGGGCTGGGACATCTCTTGGGATGCAGCAGGCTGCCCTGTTTTTCCTATTTCTCCACCGGGGAATAAGTTAGAGAATTTGCCCGAGTCCATATCTGGAGATGGTGGAGACAGCGGCCCCGGCTCACACAGCCTGGTCTACAAGGATACACAGCTCTACTGGGGACAGGGCTGGATTCATTCAGCTTCTCCACGAGCCCAAGCCAGCCAAGTTTCTGATCCCAGTGGCAGAGGACAAGCATGTGCCTGGGAGAGGGGCACAGCAGGATTGGTTTTCATCTGAGCAGCACATAGCATGCGTCCCCGCTGCAGTGATTCACCTCTCTGTTCCCGGGACAGGCTGGAAATAGCCCATCACTGTACAGAGCGTCACAGCTGCAGGGCTGCAGCTCACGCTCGCAAACTCATTGCCCAAGCAGTTCAAACCTACAGAGCTGGGGGGGAGAGGTGGGAGCTGCCAGGACCAGCGCTGTCAGAATTCCAGCAGCAGCCAAAGGGCAATGTGTGGAACGGGCACACTGCACGTGGAGCTGCTGGGCTGAGGTTTGGAGAAGAGCCTGGGCAGCAGGACAGCCAGGTGCCATTCAGAGCCCTGGGGCAGGCAGCAGCAGGACGGAGCAAGGACAGGATTCCAGTCCTGCACTGGCAGGAACCGAGCCCAGGGAAATCAGGGCGCAGTCCCTGGTGTACCCCAAGTTCTTGAGGTGCATGGCAAACCCTGGAACACGGGCAGTGATTTGCCTGCCCCTGGCTCGGGGAGGTGCCGGGGCACGCAAGAGGGTGACTTTGCTGTGGCACCTGCCGTGCTCTGCGTGTCACAGCAGCTGCTCCTGCTGCACTGCAGCCGTGCACAGACGAGCTGCACAGGTGCCAAGAGCCAGGACATCAGGGATGGTCATTCCATTGAGCACGAGGAGGGGCGTTCCTGGCGCTGTCGTGGGACAGAACATCCCGGTCCCCGCTGGGCGGCGGAAGCGACGGCGTGCGTGCACACCCTCACCCCGAGTGCTGTCCCATGGCTGACCAAGGTCTCTGCCATTCTGTGGCTGTGGCCTGAGCTCCTGGACAGAGGCCCTCCCTGCAGACACCCTGGGTGCTGTGCCCAGCTCTTTGCACTGCCCTGTCATCCCTTGCACCTCTGGAGAAGTGACACAACTCTTTGAATATGTGACTCCAGCACAGCTTCACCTGGGTGAAATCCAGATGCTCTCAGCTGCTTTCTCATTTTTTCCCAAGCACAGGTAGAGTTACTGTAGCCAGCTGAAGCTCTGGAAGCACAAGGGCATCTGGAGAAACCTTTGTGAGCAGTGAAAAGCTCGCTCCATGGAGCATTGGGCTCAGTGAGAATTGGCACGGGATGCAGTGTCTGTGGTGAAAATACAGAGTCTGCTGGAGCAGAGCTGTCGTTCTGGGTTTTCTTCAGAGCAGAAAACTGCGCTGGGTGAAGCTCTTCACCCTCCAGCTCACAGGTCAGGTCTCATCTACTTTGTGGAGATTAAGGTGAAGTGGCCAACATGTGTTTTCTTCATTTGATGAGCCACTTCAGCAGAAAACAATGCACACGTTCTCCAGAGGGCCAGGTCAGTCCAGGGCAAACCCACATCACGGGGAAGGCAGGGATCCTGTTCTCCACAACAACACCTGCCAGAGCAATCCCAGAAACTTTCAGGGACCCTGCCCAGCCAGCAGAACATCAGGAACTCCAGCCACTTCCTTCCCTCTGAGGCAACACAATGAGCCAGAACAAAGGCATCCCCCTCTCGCCTGGCACAGCTGTCCCTGGAAATGGGCCATATCCTGCAAACCCTGATCCTATCGGCCCCTTGTGAGCTCCAGAATACGTGTTTGCAGAAAGAAACACCACCTCAGAAACTCCACATCTGTCACATAAACAACAACCTTTTCCTCGTGCTACGCCGGTATATCCAGCTCTGACTGAATTTTCCGATGGGATGGGCTGGGCTGTGCCAGCCATGCTGCCATCCAGCCACGAAGACATGGCCAGCAGCAGCTTTACATGGCACAGTGAGAGCAAAAACCCTGTTGGGGTGGCCACAGCTCTCCCTAATCCTGCACTCCAGCCGGAGAGCAGCAGCTGCCCAGCTCTGTGATCCCACGGGCTGCACTCTGGCACTTCTCCCACTTGTGCCAGCCGTGCTCCATCCCCACAGCCCCACCCCAGCCCTGCGGCGCTCACAGCTCTGCTCTTGCCTCTGTCGGGAGGCACCTCATGGATCAGACCCAGAGGCACAGAGGGAGCACAGCCCTTCCCATACGTGAAGATCCCAGCCTCCTCCCTCGGGACTGTTTCCAAGAGTTTTACTCCAGCTGTGTTTGGGAAACCCTTCACGTCCTGCTCCTGGCCTCTTTCTGTCCTAGACATGGTATAATTCCTGAATTTCCTGCCCCCAGCCCACCTCTTCCTCACTGATTGCTGATCTGGCCAGTAGATAACCAGCTGGGGGACCACTGGAGGATTCTCAGCAGTGTGCTAAGGGACAGTCCACAGAGTCCAAGCTCACCTGCATTCAGGGAGCATTCCTGAGAGGTCAGGCACAGCACAGCTGGTGAAGAACACCCACTGGGGACGAGCACGTTCTGCTGAGCATCCCTTGCAGAACCTTCACCCTGCACCCAGGCACTGCACAAAAGCCACCAAGAGTCTCCTCCTCCCTGCCTGGGAGGGTTCTCCAGTGGGGCAGGAGAAGATGAGCTGCCTGGTGTGGACATGCCTGCAGACACAGGCGTGGAGGATAATGGGATGTGACTGGAACAATCAAAAACCATCCCAAGCCCACGGGTGGCTGCAGCACAAACCCCTGCTCTGAGCAAGGCACTATGCTCTCTGCACTTCATTTCACTCATGACTCATCCAGCTGAGACTCATTTTTAACACCAGGCATTCTATTTTTACTTGGAAAACACTGATCCTGAAGTGGGTGAGTCCAAAATCCTGGGTCTTGGCATCCCTGCCTGTCGGGGTGCTCAGAACCTGGCTCCCAATCAGCAGAGGCAAACCAGTTCTGTCCTCTCTGCTTGGATCCATCTAGCACGAGGACAGCGGGTAAACAACATTTTGCAGAAGATATCGGTTCCAGCAGCAGCAAACTCTGGCTCTGCTCTGTGTACAGAGCTGCAGCCAGCAGCAGGACCGGGCCAGGGAGCCTGGTTATCCCTGCAGCACAGACCTCCCGGGATGAGCTGTGCTTTGGGAAGCTCCCTGGCACTGGGCCGCTCCATCTGTGGACTCTGTGGGCACCCAGAGGGGCCCCAGTGCCCACAGCCAGCCCCAAAGGCAGCCAGCTGCCAGCTGCTCTGCGTCCTCCTACTTCAAACAATCCCAAGCTGTTGGACCCACAGCAGTCTCTCCAGGCTTTCCTGAGTGGGCTTTTATCTGACATTGTTTTCGAGTTCCCTGGCAGTGAGTCACCCGCAGCCCACGGCCATGGACACCGGCCTGGTTGCTACAACACACATAAACACTTCCCCTGGCGTATAAAAGGCCAAGGAGACACAGAGCTGAGCTGCATTCCCAGTCAGTGTGTAAGAAACAGAGTCCCAGCACTCCCAGCCACTCCGGTCTCTGCTTGGAAGGTTTAATGGAAGGTTCTCACATGCACATGCAAATCACATCTGCAATTCATTTCACTCCGTTATTTTTACACAACTGCAACAGCACAAACAATGAGTTTGGTTGACATTAGCAGCCGTAACATGCAGAAAACAACCAGCTCACATTCCTGGGCTCCACTATGACCAAAGTGGGTGAGCTGGAGCCTACAGCCCCTCCGGCATCCCAGCTCTCCCTGTGCCCACCCCGGGCAGCACAGCCCGGCCCTGGCCTCGGGGAGGCCGGGGGAGGATTAGGAGGAGCTTGGGCAGCAAACAGCCTTCCAGGTCAGGTCAAACCGTGCCAGAGGAGAACAAGTTCTGCTCTCCCGTTGCCATGATAACTGCTCTGCTCTGCTCTGCTCTGCCAGGCCTCAGAGGACATTGCTGACCTTCCAGCAGTGTCATGGGAAGGAGGATTCGGCTATTCCTGAGTAAGAGCAGCATGCCTGAGAAGCACCCTGAGCCTAGCAGGGCTCAAGAGTGTCCAGATACCCTGCACAGAGAGGGCTGTGCTTTCCTCTCCAGCGCCTTGGTGGAACAGATCTTTTTTGTAAAGACTGAAGTTTCTAGATTGCTAGATTTAGTTTTTTCCCCCTAGATCAAAAAAAAAAAAAAAAAAAGATTTTCACTTTTCTTACATCTTCTTGAGAAGAAGTCTTCCCTGACAGCTTTGCCCAGAGACCACAGTTCCTGGATTTGGTTCACCCTCACCTGGCTCTTGGAATAGTCCTGTCCACCCAAGTGGCCATTCCCACTGGACAGTGCTGCACACGCTGCTGGGTGACCCCCAAAGGGCAGCTGGAGCTTGGGGTGTTTTGTCCAGGAGCTGCACAATGACAGGAAGGCAAGAGACCACTGTGGCCTCAGTGTTAAATAAACAGCAGTTGAAGTCACCCCTCCAGTGTGTGCAGGGCCTAACTCTGAGCAAGCAGCACCAGGGGCTGTGGCCAGACAGAAATGGGAGATGCTCCAGGGGCTGGCCGAGGCATTGGAAGTTTATGTCACAGTTTGTGCTCTCTGCCTGTCTTACCTATTTAAAACAACTTCAAACCGTTTCACAATCACAAACTAATGTTCACAAGAAGCCTGAGGAGGTGGGTGTTCCAGGGCTGTGTTTCAGAGGGGGAAATGGCAGCTCAGAGAACAGGTGGGATTTGCCCAGTCACAGCAGAGCCAGCAGAGCCAGCTGCCCCTGGCCACTCACCCTTCATGCAAGCCACCCAGCAGCTCCTCCCTCCCAGACCTCCTGTGGGAAAAATCCCAGCTCCTCACACCCAGGCTCATGCAGCAAGCACATTAGTCAGCAGCAGGATCAGCCCTGCAGGTCTGAGAGCCTGAGGCAGCCCCAAGCAGGCGAGAAGCAAAGGAGAAGCAAAGGCTCGGAATCAGCAGCTCCCAGAGCTTCCGAAGAGGTTCAGAGTGATCTTCGGGGGGTGCCGGGAACGAGGCCCTAAACTGCTCCCTCCTCGCGTGTCTTCTGCTGCCCTGGGCCTCGTCCGCGGGCTGGGCTCAGAGGGCAGTCCCTGGCGAAGACTCAAGGCACACGCGCGGCATCTTCTGGGGCTAAGATGAGGAAAACTGCGTTTCAATGGCCGGGGAAAGGAAGCACAAGGGAAACACTCACCTGGTCCTGCCGGGAATCTGATTAGGAACACACCGACAGCAACCCAATTAGCATGGAAACAGGCAGAGAGAAAAGGCACGGGGTATGTTTTAGTAAAGGAAGAAGCCAGGAAGGAAGAATTTGACAGACAAGGGAGTCAGCAAAGATCTGTGAGAGGGAAGAGTGTCCGTCTCTGGTTCAGAAGGTACAGGAGACACGGGATCCTTTCTGTGGGTTCAAGCACATTCCCACTGACAGTGCCACAGGGCCAAATCCTGCTCAGGGTCACAGGAATTCACTCTCTCCCTTTGCTGTGGTGTAGCTGAACTCAGAGTTTGCTTGTAAGATCATGAAAAGTGTGGTGATTTTAAACCCCTGTGATTTTTTATTCAAGTGCAGAGGCTGCCGAGATTGAAACAGGCGGGTGCAACTCCAGAACTCTATGCACTGGTTTTGTCACGTACTGACCTTACCCTAAATCAGCACCAGCTAGTTCCCAGCAGTTCCCAGATCTCTGCACCCAGTGACACTGCAAAGTCAGGCACGGCCTTGACTCTGGCTTCCAAGGGTTGGACTTGGAAGTTTGTTTCCAATAGGGCCAAGAGTTTCATGAAAAGAGAAGCCTTAAGCCTTGGAGATGAGACTTTTGAGTCCTGCAGTAAGAAGTCACCAAGGAATACAGCTGAGAGAAAAAGATCTAAAATATGAGGGAAGAAAGCAAATCAGGATGGGATTAGGTGAATGTTAGAGGGATAAACAGTTAATTCTCAAGCAGAATCTCCCTGACTAGCAGAGTCCTCCCAGCCTCTATAATTCTGGGTGTTGTGCAATCTGCCTGGCATTTCTTTCTATCAGGCACATCCAGTTCCCCCGTGTCCTGGAAGCTGTGTCTGAAAAGCTGGATCTGCTTCATGAGCTGTGAGGAACAGCAGCCTGGTACAGGCACCAGAGCTGGTGCAAAGGAAGGGAGGGAGGGTGGGGAGAGGAGGAGGCTCTGCTCGGAAAAATGCTTTTGCCTTTAGTGAGTCAGGAGAGAGGCAGGGCTGGAGGAAACAGAAAAGCAAATAGATTGAGAGTGAAAAGGAGCTTTTTTTCCACTCTGACAGCATTAAAAAGTTTTGATGCCATTATCAGTCTGTTTGTACCACTGGCTTTGCTCTCAGATCTACTCCTCCCGGATAAATCTGTCTGAGCTGATTGATGACTCCGGAGCTGCTCCTGAACAGCAAAGCAGCAGAGATGGGGTTTGTATTACAGATGATTTGCAGACACTGACATTTGCATCCTCACATGAAGCTGGAGATTAAACATCCTGAGACTTTTTGGTCTAAATATTTGATTTTCCTTTATTGATACTGCACATTTTGTTTCTGCTCTTTGTCTATCTCGCAGCTGGACAATGGACTCACAACTCTCCAGGTACCCTCTAAATTGCAGGAGATCTTGCAGAATATCAAGAGGACAATCCCACATGGGAGAAAAGAGGGGTGAGCCTGTTGCTGAATAGTTTATGAGTCATTGCTGTGCCTTCTGGGTTGTGCACATGAGAGGCCTGAGGGAGGAATATGTGATCAGCAGGGAAAAACCTTGGTTTGTTTTCATGAGCCACCCAGTCTAACCCCATCCCAATGGCTGGGCAGCCTCTGGCCCTTTGCTCTGAGACAATTCATGGCTGCACAGCTCCGTCTGGAACTATAATGGCGAAAGGATTTTAGCAAAGCAAACAGTTCTGGCACCAGCTGCTTATAAATAATAGCTGAGCAATGAAATATTAATGCAGTTGATACTAGATTGCAACAGAGAAATCTATGCTCCAGAGTTGTCTACTGGCAGACTGGTAATCTGCACTAAAAAAGATCCTAAGAGTCAGAGCTATTAACACCCTGACTTTTTTTTTTAAGGCTCAGTCTCCTCTGAATTATTATCTTGAGACTTTTATAGTTCTGTAATATGCAGAGAATATTCAAGATATTTGTACATCGGGATGTTTATGTGATCCCCCTGCAATGGAGGCACCACTGACAGGTGCATCATCCTTCCGACTGGATTTGCAGTGAAAGTGAAACCCATTTTTGATTTTAAAGTATTATCAGAAAATAAATACAGTGGCTGCTGCAATGCAAATCCCTGCTCTGACCCACCGGGAAGAGGGATGGATGTTCCAGCACAGAGAGCTCTCAGCCACATGGAGCCAGCTTGTCTTGCAGGGAAAGCACCCCGTGGGTACCTGCTGCCTGTGCCTATCCCAGTGCTGTCACCCAAATTGTTTTGGAAATTCCTATTTACTTTTTAATGCTGGTAGCAGGGCAAGCTCCACTGAACTGCAGGCACGTCACCCACCCAGGCTGTCTCTCTTGCTGGCTCTTGTCAATGCTCTACTGCCATTAAACTCATCATGAATGAGTTTCTGAATGATTAATTTGAAACAAAACCATAGCTCAGGGCAGCTGCCATTCTGTTTGGGCAGTGGAGAAAGGCTGTAGCCCGGGGGCAGTGGGTTTGTATGCCCTGGGCTCCCTGCCCTGTGCTTCTCCTCAGCCCCCTGAGCTCGTGTCCTTTTCCACACCCTCTTTTGAGGAGCACAGACCCAAAACTGAGGCAGTTCAGGTCTGGCCTCTGAATCTGTCACATTAATGTGTGGGTTTGAAACCTCCCCCTCCTTCTCTCGATGTACAATCTCGCTGCTCCCATCCGTATAAGGCCCACGCGAGCACAAAGCCAGGCTGGGCTATTTATATTTCCTTGCCCAGCCCTACCCACCCAACATGGCATGGCTGGGATCCAGGTCCCACCCTGCTCTCCCAACAGCACAAACTCAGAGCTCACACAGCTCAGAGCGGCCACCACAGCCCCCAGAAGAGCAGAAGAGCCCCACGGGAACAGGACAGCGTGGGGAGCACGCACGCACCCCTCGGACAAAGGCTGCTCTTCCCAACAAAAACACTGCACATCCTGAGCTCCCAGAGCTCAGCGCCCACACGAGCCTCAAAATAAAGGCCCGGCACGCTTGGGAAATTCAATACTCCGTGTGCGTGCCGGGTGCTGCAAGGGTTTGTCCGGTTGTAACCAAATCAGCCTCTGGCATTTGCAGGAATAAGTTTAATTGTCAAAAAAACCCTTCGGAGGGAACTGCCAAGCTTACATAAACTGCCACGTGCCACTCTCCAGCTGAACACGGCACAAAGTCTGGTTTCAGAGCAGGAGCTGCTTGCACAGGACATCTATTATTTAACTGTGAACTGCAGTAACCAGCCCCACGTTCAGGATCCTACAACCAGGAGATTTGGGATGAAGTCACTTTGGTTTGTTTTTTATTAACAACCACACTCACAGAACTTTTTGGTGTCTTGATTTCTCTGAAAGACAGGAGGCCGGGACAGAGGCACAGAGGAATCTCTGAGCTCTGTTCCCAGGGACTCTGAGCAGTGCAGGCACTCACTGATAATCAGACTTTTTAGGAAGGCAAGTCCTGCACTGAATATCTGCCTGTCAAAGCTGTCACCTCTGCTTTGGCTCGGCAAGTTTTCAAAAGAGAAAGATGGGGCAATTTGGAGGGGTACGGTTGTTTTCAAGTTCTATTCTAAAGAATTGATCTAATTCCCTAAATTAAATATAAACAAAAACCCTTAACTTGGAGAAATCAGACCTGCTCCTGGCAAAATCAGCTCATAGAGGGTAAGCAAGTGAGAAAATGCAAGGATGGGACTGAGAGTGATTCCTGTAAATGTTCTGTTCAATACCTCTCCTCAGCCAGGATGTAGGAGTGATATCCAGCCCTGCACTTACTCCCCCAAATTTTGAAACTACCCCAGCAGATGTGCTCATGATCATGCCACAGGTCAGGCTTTCTCTGATAAAAGTTTGGGTTTCATCTCCTCCTAACCTACAAGCAAAACACAATTCTCACAGGCACTCTGACTTCCCTCAAGGTGCAAAAAGTCTTATTTGCACTCCTCAAATAATCCCTCCACCACAGTTGAAGCCTCAGAACTCAGTGCTGAGCAAATAATCAAACATCAGGAACCAGCAAAGAGCTCATTTATCTTTACATTTCTTCCAACTGCAGAACTGTGTAATATTCAACCCTACAGAGCATGACTCTTGCTCTGCCCAGACCTCTCACCTGAAAATTGCCACTGATGGGATTATGGAATTTTTTTACGTCTCTTAGGATTAATTTATCTTCTTCTCCAAAATAAAAGACAAATAAATCTTTGGACTTTTTTTTTGCCACAGCAACTGAAAACACACAGGAGTCATCCCCAGCTTGGGAAAGCAGCTTTCCCTGATTCAGAGAGGAGCAGTAATGAGCTGAGCACCCCAGAATTAATTCCACTACCATTAAGTTACCCAACAGACACTTTGGTAGGTGGGGGGGGGGAGTCTGAGAAATGAGACACGGAATTAGATGAGAGTTATTCTGTAATGGTTTGGTTTGAGCTGTAGACACAGTTAGGGAAGCACAGCGAATTCCTCAGTTAACCCCCAGGGTGGTCCCCAGTGCTGGATTCTTCCCCCCAGGTCTGCTCCGGCCCCCATGGGAGTGCCACAAACGCCTCCATTTCACAGGGTGCAGACCTGGGGAATTCCTTACCTGTGCTCTGTGACACTCAAATCACACTAAATTCCATGCTGGGAAATGATCCCAAATAATTTCTTCCCCTAATACCTTCGTGATTCCTCCAGCCCCTGGCCAAACAACGCTCTCCAGGGCTGCTCTGTCCTCAGCACAGCAGCAAGGACAGGCCCCAAGCCTTTAGAAGCAGGATTGCTTTCTCATATTCAAAAAAGAAACTGCTCAATATCAAGAAACCAACACAAACTACTCATGAAACACTAACCTGCAGATGTTTGGGATGCTTCCCAAGGACCTTGAACCTCGCCAGCTTCCTACCTATTTCCGTAACTGACATGGAATGTTGTGTTTAAACAATTCCCTTCACTCTTCTCATTTTGCAGTGGTTGTTGCTTCTATTTTATTTTTTCATGGATAGACAGACAGACAGACAGACAGACACAGACAGATGATAGATAGATAGATAGATAGATAGATAGATAGATAGATAGATAGATAGATAGATAGATAGAGCTTGTAATAAATCTACACACATATGTCTATAACTGGCCATGTTTCCTGTATGATCTGAACAGGGGCTCAAGTGTTCCAGCCTTTCAGCCTTTCAAAACAACAAATGCTCAAGCTCTGAACCAAGGAGTCCCACAGGCCCTGTACGTGTCCGACCCTGAGCCTGTCATGAGCCACTCGCCCTCAAACCTCACAATAAGAGCCATTCTCCCTTTTATTCTGCTTCTCTTCTCTCTCTTCCCATGATCAGCACTGGAAGCTTCTCCATTTGTTCCCAGCGCTGGCTATTATTAACCCAGAGGCTTTCAACTGTAGCATTAACTGTTTCGCTCACTTTTCTTCCATGGCCCAATAGAAGAGTTTGCTCTGATGCAGAAAACGAACTCCAGGCAGGAAACCTGACAGAATCATGTTCCTCTCTCCTTGTTTAATGTTAAGTCCAACACTTAGTGCAGGTGGTGAACAACAAGCAAACCAAAGCTGTTACTGAGACCAAACAACAAGCAGGTTCAAGGCTTGCAGGATGCAGAAGAAGATGGGAATTGTACAAGCCCTCAGAAAAGGCTGCCCCGAGCACTGCCAAACTCAGGGGGGCTGGGCTGGATTTTCTCTGACAGCTCTATCTGCCCTAGCTGGACAGATTAACCCTGAGGCTGGGGTTACTATCACTTGTTACCAGATGCATGTCACAAATCTGAAATATTATCGGTCTCCACGTAGCCATACACATGGCGTCTGTTGGTAGAAGAGATGTTGGCAGATGGATTCACAACAGCCCCTTCCAGATCGCAGGGCAATATTGCTCTTTGTTGAGCTAAGCAGTAAAGTCGGGTTATTTTGATACTTCTGGCCCACTGCAGTGAGTTCTTAGGGCCTCGTTCCCTATCTGTATTAAAATGCATTAAATTAAATATGACAACTCTGTCAAACTCCATCTTAGGACACACAGAAAATGTTAAATCACCAATGAGAGTGCCAGAGGACCCGCCTCAGTTTGGACTGCCAGACAATCCGGGGAGCTTGGGAGAGAGGGCTGGGCCGAACATGCAGCGTGACAGGACCCTCAGCAAAGAAAAACACCCACTAGCAGGATGTAAACACACAGCCAAACTGTTCCTTACCTGATAGATCATGACTTTGAAGTTCCTACGTTTCAGGAGCTCCGCTTCGTTGGCCTCCAGCTTCTTGATCTGCCCGGCTTGCTTCTCCAGGTTCTGCCGCACGGTTTTCACGTTGACGCTCACCTTGCGCACCTTCTCCAGCATTTTGTTGACGGTGTTGCTGGTGGTGGTGTGTGCTTTTGTCAGCTTGGTCAGCTCTCCCTGGATGCTGGTCACTGCGCTATCCATCTCTTGCTGTCTCTCCTCCAGCTGTGTTTGGGTCAGCTGGATCTGATCCACGGCGCCGATGATCTTGTCCAGAAGGGTCAGCACCATCACGCCGTTGATCTGGTCGGGTTTGATGGGCTCCTCTGGCGCTTGCTCCTCCGAGGTCTCCGAAACAGTGGGCGGCTCGATGATTTGCAAGGTGGTGTCCTCCATGGTGGCTCGGGAGTGCTGGCTCGGGGAGCCCGGAGAAGCTGTCACTGCAGGGAGAGAGCAGGGAAAACTGAGCCCCGAGCCTCGGCTCAACTCCGCGCTGGGAGACACGCCAGGAATGGGGAGCGCAGGGAGCGAGCGGCTGTGCTGAAATTCAAATGGCACAGCTCCGCACAGCCGTCCAGTGGAACTGCCCCGCAAAATTTTCCAGGCTTGCAGGTCATTGGCTGACTCCACCTCAGCTATAGAAAAGGAGCCGCTGCCAAATGCCTGGCTGACCCACCCTTTTGAAATGATTAAAATAGTTGGAGGGGAGACGATGGCTCTGCATGCAAACACAAGCACAGCTCAGCCAGGAATGCAAAGCTCTGGAACTGCAGCCGCCCCTTCTTTACCCTCAGTCTAAAGGCACTGAAGTAACAGGAGGAAAGGAGGAAAAAACAAAATCCTTTCGTAAACGGCTCGGGAAGCCGCTAGGAAGAGAGTGGGAAGCAAGCAGCCCCATGTGGGCACAGCTGTGTGCACTGAAGGCTGGTTTAAACGACTGCACATGCTGAAGTTCAGCTGGAAGTTCAGACCTTTTGCTAATACTTAGGTCTGGGTTTTTCGTGGGATTTTTTTTTTCCCAAGTACTTTTTTTCCTGTACTTTAAATAAATGCTACAATTTGAATCCAGTAGGTACAGCATGAAAACGTCAGTATCTTTGGAATGCCCCCTCCCATGTGTGTGAGTGTACAAAAGGGACACACGGTGCATGCAGGGTTGCAACTCGTCTCCACACAGATTTAACAGAGAGAAGGATAATTCACAATTCACGTCTGAAGTGAGGCAGCTGGGCACTCCCCCTAAAGGAGCTCTCCCAGCTTTGCAATCCTTGAGCCTTCTACAGATCCAGTCACCAGACTTTAAATACAAGACACGCTGCAGTGTACACTGCTTGTAAACAAAGCCCAAATTCAGTGGGTTACTTGTGGATTTAGTGGTTAAAAATCCCAAATGATCCAAAACAGGGAGACACGGCGGAGGCCCCCACCACAGATTTTGCAACAACCCATCTGGAACACGCCAGGAATGTGGAGAAGGAAAATTCAGATGCTGGGAGTGACCCTGGGCCAGACCCCTCACTGTTTCTTGGCCTTTGCTTGGCTCAGCCAGAGGGAGCGAAGTGCCCGTGGACAGAGCTGCCGTGTGGGAAGGCTGTGGGCACAATGGGAAGGTGGCAGCCTCCCTCATTCCATAGCCTTGACAACAGGTCCTTCATCCTCAGCACCTCCTGCCAGGCCGAGTCTTTGCCACTGGCTGGCAAATACCGGGAGTGCCCTGGGCTCTCCCAGCTCAGCTCCCTCAGGGCAGACTGGGAGAAATCCCCCACCCCAGGCACACACAGAGGGACGTTGTTCACTCACAGTGCTCCCCGCAGCAGAGGGACGTTGTTCACTCACAGTGCTCCCTGCAGTCAGCGCTTTCCCCGCTGTGTCCCTGCCCCGTGACCACCTGGGCCTGGTGGCTCTGGGCTCAGGGAGCTGCACCCTGGGCCCCCACACATGTCACGCAGTGAAAACAGCCTGCTGTCTGTACGCTGCCCTTTCCTTTTGCTCTTTTGAAAACAGCCTGCTGTCTGTACGCTGCCCTTTCCTTTTGCTCTTTCCAGAGCGTTTGTTTCCAGTGCTTGCTGCTGCTGCTGCTGCTGAGCGTTCCATGAGAAAAAGCCACTCCACGGCCCCAAACCTGTTTGTTCCTGGGGTCACCTGCTCCTTTATCTGTTCCACTGATAAACCTGTAGGGATCCAGAGTGGGACACACCTGGAGCACAGCTCCTGGAGTTCCTCTTCAGAAATCCTGAATTCAGCCTCTGAAGTGTTAGGTGGAGACATGTCAGGGTCATAATGCAAATTCCACTGAAGTAATACATTAACTAATTAGTTAATTAATTGAGCATCTGATGAAAGCCTGAAGCTTTCAGAGGTCAGTTGCGGAGCAAAGCTGGTATTTAAAGTTTTCAGCACCCAGCCAATGTATGACTCCAATGCATCTCTGTTGTCCATTTGGGAATAATAATATTTAAAAAAATCTGCCTGGGTAGGCCAGTCTGGCTAGAACCAGACACACCCACAGGACAGGGATGTACAATTCCTGAGGCTCCGAGACCTGAAGGGCCCCACTCGGCGCCTCAGTGCCCACGGCAGTTGCCCTGGGCTGGAATTCCCGAGGGCTGGGATGGCGCGGTTGATTTTCTGTGCGCGGATTGCGTCCCCTTCCCGCTGCAGAGCCACACCACGAACAGCCCATGACCCGCGGCCTCCCCTCTGCGCCTCCCGCGGGGGGGAACAGCGGCTGCATCCGGGGCCGCTCCTCGCTCGCACGGGCGGGCACCGGGCCCGCAGCCGCCGAACCGGGACACGCTCCGCGTGACGTCACCGTCCGCCGCGCGNTATGATGAGCACGGGATGGGGTGGGGACGCCGCGCCGCGCCGGGCCGCGATCAGAAGGGCTCGGTGCCTGCTCCAGGCCCCGCTGTCACGGCCCTTCTCCGCAGAGGCCGCGGCGGGAGCGGCGCCGCCATGGGGGAGCTGTTCCGCAGCGAGGAGATGACCCTGGCGCAGCTGTTCCTGCAGTCCGAGGCCGCGTACTGCTGTGTCAGCGAGCTGGGCGAGCTGGGCAAGGTCCAGTTCCGAGACGTGAGTGTCCCCTGCGCCCCACGGGAACGGGAGCAACGGGAGCGCCGGGAGCGCCGGGGCTCAGGGTTGGTGTCTCTCCCCGCAGCTGAACCCCGACGTGAACGTGTTCCACCGCAAATTCGTCAATGAGGTCCGGAGGTGCGAGGAGATGGACCGAAAGCTCCGTACGTAACCGCTGGGGTCGATGGGGCTCTGACTCTGCAGCTTTTGCTTTAAAAAACAAAACCCCAAACGGTCCAGGCAGGCTGAGGCTGCAGGTTTGGAGCAGAGCAGAGAGGGGTGAGGGCAGAGGCCTCCAGGGATTCACTCCCCTCTCCAAAGATAACTCTGGCCAAGTCAGAAAATCTTGGAATAGAGGTGAAGGAATCAGCTGCTCTGGGGCCAGGGGCAGGTCGGGGTAGCTGTTTGACACCGAAGTGTCAGTAATTAACACTTCTCATGCTGTCTCTGCAGGGTTTGTGGAGAAGGAGATTAAAAAGGCAAATATTCCTATCATGGACACTGGTGAGAACCCGGAGGTGCCTTTTCCACGTGACATGATTGACCTGGAGGTAATGACGTGTTCAGACTTAAACCGGTATTTGACTCTGGATGGAGGCAGGGGAAACTGTCTCTCTCTTGGTCGGTGCTTGCAGAATTTGGTGTCAGAGGGGCATTAGCTCAGTCTCCAGCTGTCCCTGGAAACAGCTCTGCCAGCTCACATGGAGCTGGTGGTGTTTGTCAAAATACAGAAGTGAGAGTACTCAGTAGGAATTCCACCACTGAAATGAGCCAGAAACTGCTGGAACTGTGTGATTTATTGTGGTGGGTCATAAAGTTTATCATGATTTTGCTGATTTGAAGAAATTCTGTCAATCCAGTCCATAAAAGTCGGAGTGTGAGAAGTCTGCAGTTGCCTGCAGATGTGGCACATCTGGATCTGTGCCACAGCAGGCTGTAAATCCATGCAGGTTGGGTGGGGATGTGAGGCATCTCACTTGCCTCTTGTCAACAGGCTGAACAGCACTTCATTGTGGAATTGCTTTAAGTCCTTTTTCTTTCTCCTTTTCACATCTTCCAGGCAAACTTTGAGAAAATTGAAAATGAGCTTAAAGAAATCAACACCAACCAGGAGGCTCTGAAGAAAAACTTCTTGGAGCTGACAGAATTAAAATTTATACTGCGTAAAACTCAGCAGTTTTTTGATGAGGTCAGAATACCGGTGGGGTTTAACACTTGGGGAGCTGGTTCTTCTCATAGAAATTACCATTTTTATTCTCAAATATATTTTAGTTGCTGTTTTGGACAGCGGGGTCATTTTATGCTTTGTTTGAGAAAGCTGCACAAATTATTTTCCATTTTTCATGCAGTACACATAGCTACCCATGATTTACCTCCTACGATGCCGATTTGGGCTTGTTAAAGCAATGGTTTGTCTAAAAATTGTGTAAAATAATTAAAGGTATGAGTAGTTCTGAAAGCACATCAGCAGCCCCAAAATTTGGTGCTGCAGCAAGCACTGTCCCCAGTGGGTAAGAGTCTCTTTGGTGCACGTGCAGAGGCCTTTGTGATCAAGCTGGATTCCTCTTCAGCCTTTGAAGTGTAATGAGGAGACTCATCAGGGTCGCAATACAAAGTCCATAATAGATTAATTAATTAATTGATTGAGCCTTTGATCAAACCCTGAAGCTTTCAGAGGTCAGTTGTGGAGCAAAGCTGACATTTAAAGTCTTGGACGTTTTGTCAAATACCGTCTGGGCCGGGAACTGGCAACTTCCACTGGACCTGAGAGCAGCTTCTCCAGTGTCACTGACATAAATCCTGCTTGGGAGAAGACATAACCCTTCCTTGTAAAGCTGAACTATCTCAAGAGTCTTGGCAGTTCTCTCAAAGAGCTCCTGTATGTTTTTCAGGACGTGTTTTGCTGAGTAGATGTCCTGTTTCCTCTAATCTTAGGATTTGATCAAAGAGTTCTTAAGGGAAATGGCTCCTGCTATTTACAAGGGCTATTGTCAAGTGGAGCTGGACTCCTGCACACTTCAGGCCGTTTCTCTAACAGTTTGTTTTTGTGTTGTTCTGGCACCAAGGTTGGTCCTGTGCCAGTCATAGCCACTGCTGACACAGATACTGCTGCTGGTGTGAGGGCTGCTGGGTTGTGGGGTTGATGACAGTACAAAAATGCCCTTGTCTTCCAGTGTTGAATGCTCACTTCCAAGTGTCCCTTGGACAAACAGGATTAACCTGATAATCCATTACTTTGCTGTGTTAAGGTAGCACTGCCTGTTCTCAGTATCATCTAAAAAACCAAGTGCTGAGCACTTCTGTATTGAGAATAAATCCCAGACTGGTTTGGGTTGGGAAGGAGCTTAAAGCTCATCCCCATCCTCCCTCCTGCCATGGGCAGGGACACCTTCTAACTAGATCAGGTTGCTCCAAGCCTTGTCCAACCTGGCCTTGTTAATTACTGTCCTCTCTACCCAACTGCAGCGGGATCAAACTAAATTTAAAGATCAAAATCCATTTTCTAAACAGTCCATGGCAGGTCACCCACACCCACAAACCAGCCACAGAAAGCTTAGATATGTTCTGCTTCTCTTTCATTACTGCTTTCTGTAGGAATAAAACACACTGAGTAACGTGTGCTGGTCTATGTAAAAGCAAAGCACGCAGCTCACAGGTGATGCTCAATCAGTAAAATGTAAGTGGGGACAGTTTAAACCTGTCTCAGCTTTCTGTGCTCAGCAAACAGCTGAGGAGAGCCCCGAGCAGCCCAGAGCTGCCTCTGCTCACCATCCCAGAGTGGTCAACGCTCCCTTCCTCCATGCTGCCATTGCACAGCACTTTCAACACTTGAAGACTACAATATCTCGTAATTAAGATTGTGTTATTCATAGTAATGAGTTGCACAGGAAATGGCTGACTCTCCAATTCCCTCACGCTTGGCGTTTGCTCTCTGGAGTCGGAACATGGGGGGAGGGAGGGTGGCAAAATGTCCCCTTGTTCTTCCTGGGACCAGCCCAAGCAGCCATTTCTTGTTCCAACACACCATGTTGATGATTATGCTCCTTTTCTCAGTCTTCTTGTCCTTGCTTATGAAGAGCAGTATGAGCTGGAGAGATTTCTCTGGGAGCTTTGCCTAGAGTGTGAGCGTAAAAGAAGACTGGAAAAGTAACGGTTAATGGCATGCAGTCCCTTCTTCCTCCCTCTGACTCTTCTGCCATCTGCTTTTCTCTGTTTGCTTTGCATCTGTCTCTTCTGTCTGGCTCTGGGTTAATAGATGGTGACATTAATCCTTTTTAGTTCTTGTGAACATTGATTTTTGTCCTGTTTGTGACCTGGAAGGGGCTTGAATTGTATGGGCTTGCACTGGGCATCCAGAATTGTCACAGGGCAGGACTGGAATCATAAGTGGAGAAAATGAACCTATTTTGTGATTAAAGGTACTGATCTGGATGCTGATCCGGGGATCAATAAGCAATTTTAACATGTTTAATAATGAAAGCTCTTGTATTACTCTTCTTGATTACTGTCCTGGAAATGCTTGGGGGATTCCAGTCCTGAACGACCTCATCTAGAAAAAAATGCTCCACAATAACTCTGACATTTCACTCACTGCTGCCAAAAAATAATACTCAAAGTAGATTTCCCAGAATCCTGTTTTCCTGCGCTGGACCTGGATAGCTCTTCCATTTCCACATAGTCCCAATTTTTTATTTCTATTGAATCCCCCAGCAGTGTTTTAATTATCCTTCCTGCTGCAGAACTGCTGCTGCTGTGCCATTTCCTTTCTAGAGAGGATGTGCTCATCAAATCAGAGTTGTTGAGAAATTAATTTAAGGGACATGGAATTTGTAATGCAAATAATCCTTGCAAAAGAACGTTTTCTTTTAGTTAAACTTAGCCTAATTCACATTTATTCTAAACTGTTTTGCTTTGTAATTCTACCCCCTCTAAGCAGGACTTGTCCTGAATAGAGGACACATAGCCCAAATAGGCCAAGCTAATATTAAACATATATAACAAATTTTCTCTCAGGTGAGGCAAATCCAAAGTTGTCACAGGTGCTGTCCTTCCTTTTTCATGAGTCATCTGCTAAAATGAGCTGCACTTCACAAAAAACTACTGCAGACAGTGTCTTGATTACTGGAAATACAATACAAGCCTCTAACAATTTTAACTTACTGTTCTTCAACATCCTGAAATCGAGATGTCAAACAGTTGCTGGGATGTTTGGTCTGTGTGTTTCGTTTTCAGGTACCAAACTTTCTTATTTTAGTTGTGTTCTGTACGAACTGAATCTTCATTCAGTTTCTGATGTTGCAACAAGTCTCCTTAAAGCTGAAAGGGTCAGGAATTCCCTGTGTTGCCTTTCCAAGCTGAGTGAAGGGCTCCCTCCCTCGTGTAACATCCTAGGCTGCAGCAAGCGTGTGTGCAAGCAGTTGAGCTGCATTTGGTGTCAGCCGTGCAAAAAATCTCTCTTGTATGTGGCAAACAGTTCCATTTAACAAGCAGGTAAAGTGTTGGAGAGGTTTTCACTCTGACACAGCTATTGCCAAAATACAGAGACTGGGGCTAAGTTACTGCACTTGCCCCAGGTTTTGCCAGGCTGTGCTCTGTGTGTGTGCGTGGATGTGATGTGTCCATGGGTCAAACTCTGCCTTCCAGTGGGATTTAGCAAGTTCCCTTGATGGCTTTGTGGGAAAGACCTCCTGCATACCACAGAGGGTAGACTTTGGCTCTCTGGTTGTGCTCAGGAACCGTAATCTTTGGCATTTCATTATATAAGCTGCAGAGGTAGAACTGTGTGAGGTGGGGTTGAACAAGTGTGAAGATGGTGCACAAGAGGATAAGATTTGAGCATCCTTGACCTGAATTTCTGGCACAAGAAATTTCTGGCACTTGCAAGCCACATTCCAAAGAATTTTAGCCTGCAAATAAATTGCAATTAAGGACAGTGTAAAACTGTCCTGTTTTAGTGCCTGCCTGGCCAAGAGATAAGCCATGTTGCCAGCCTGCTCTAAGCAGTGTTTGTGTCTGATGATGAACCATAAGGTGAATAAGGATAAATTAATATCTGGGGAAATACATGAGTCAAGTGTGTTTCTCTGGTTTGTGCCATTAGAATGGTTCTTGGGAACATCACTTGTGTTTAAAACTTGAAATTTTGTTTTGAATTCTGCCTTTCTTCAGACTTATATGTCTCCCAGCCCCTTTGTTGCAACGATCCTCAAGCCTTTCTTGTATGGAAGCCCTGCTGAGCCATTCCATTTTTCCTCTTGTTTTTCTCCTTCCATGTGTGATTCTTGCTGTCTTTTCTGTCATCTCGTTCCTCTTTTTGCTGTCTTATGTTTTCTCTTCATTTCTTTTTCTTTCCTTTCTTCTTTTCTTTCTTTGTCTCTCCCACAACTATCTCCTGGCTCCTCATTCCCTGCATGCCACTAACTGGTTTCATTAGATATTAATTGATTTGTGAATTCAGGCTGAATTGCATCATCAGCAGATGGCGGATCCAGACCTGTTGGAGGAATCCTCTTCACTGCTGGAGCCGAGTGAGATGGGAAGAGGTGCCCCGCTCCGACTCGGGTAATTGCAGTTCAGCATGGCTGGATTGGGGATTATCAGCCTGTGGAAGCAGCTTTTGATTTGAGCACACTTGTGGTACTTCCCACACCGAGCAGAATGAAACCTGCTCTAAAACTTGCTGTTGCTCTGTGCTCTTTTCCTGCCCATATTAACTTCCCTGTTCATGTTTGTGCTTCACAGGTTTCTCTCTGCACCCAACAATTAACAACAGTTTGTTCTGTGTAAGCCTGTCTGGTTGTTTCCTCAGACATTCTGAGATACCAGAGCTTTGTTGAAAGTTGTAACTAGTGTGGGCACATAGTGGTCTGAAATAACTGTATAGTTCTACATCCTCTTTATCAGCTGCTTCCAGGCTTCCTTGTGTGTGTGTAACACTTTATCTGGACACGAGAGTTTGGTCCATTGAGGTCTAAGTCTGAGCTCAGGACACAGTCACTGGCAGCCACGGCTGCTCTAACCCTTGCAGCCAGTGTAGGGGAATGAAGGCTGGAAACTCTATATCTAAATGCATTTGTTTCTCCTATAAGCAGTAATTTATATATTTTTAAAGATTATTTCATTCTGCCAAAAAACAGAGCCTGTGCTGTAGTCCAGTTATTTTTTTGTGCATTACATTTAGAGAACCTTCCATTTTGTTTGAAGAACTAAGGTTAAAACAAGATTTCTGTTGCTTTTTGGGCGTTGCTGTGCCCACGCCCACTTTGCCACATGGGAAGTTCTGGGGTGGCTCAGGGGCAGCCCCTGAGGCTGTGGGAGGTTCTGGGGTGTCTCGGGGGCAGCCCCGGGGGCTGGGGGGGGTGC
>VWZN01003795.1:96232-112548 GCA_013396955.1 Regulus satrapa | reverse complement strand
GTTCTGGGGTGGCTGGGGGGCAGCCCCTGAGGCTGTGGGAGGTTCTGGGGTGTCTTGGGGGCAGCCCCTGAGGCCATGGGAGGTTCTGGGGTGGCTCGGGGGCAGCCCCTGAGGCCCTGCTGTGCCCTTGCAGGTTCGTGGCTGGCGTGATCAACCGCGAGCGCATCCCCACGTTCGAGCGGATGCTGTGGCGCGTGTGCCGTGGGAACGTGTTCCTGCGCCAGGCCGAGATCGAGAACCCGCTCGAGGACCCCGCCACGGTAAGGAGCTCTGGGCTGCAGCAGCACCAGCTGAGAGCTCTGCATCCCCTAGGTAGAAAGCTCCTCCCTCAGTGAGGTTCATCCCATCTGCAGCCTCTGAGCTTCATCAACAAATGTTTTCCTGTTTGATTAAAACAGAAATGGGAGGCTGGTCAGGGAGTACTGTTGGAAAGGCTGCAAACAACTCAAAATGTGGGCTGTGGTAGGGCCTAGGGATTTCTCTGGCCCAAACTGCAAGTGCACTTGTGAATGAGTAGTGATCCTCTGTGGAAGATGCTCTTTGGGACGTGGGTGGTGTAATAGCTGAAGCTCGTTTCTTTGAATTCAAACCTCTCATTTTTTTCGTAATTCACTAATCAATAGTGAATTGTGAATACTATTCACTTAATTCACTAATCAATAGTGAAATCTTAGCATCGTTTGCATTAGTACAGAAATCAGTAGTAATGTAGATTAGATTATTATATATTAGATACAGAAATCAAATAGTAATGTGATTGGGCCTGGTCTTGCAGCCAGTGTCTTCGATGCTCAAACCAGGGGGCACTGCCCAAACTTGAGGTACCCTTGCTCATACCTAGTAAAGAGCTGCCCTGGAGCACAGACCCAGGAGGTGAAGCTCTCTAACAGCCTCTCTTTCTCATTTGAGGGACGCTTGTCCCATCAGCCACTGGTAGCTGACCTGTGGAATCATCTGTCTGCTAGGAGAGACTTTGTTCTTATTGTGCAGAACTTCCTTAAATTGAGGTTACACCTAATGTAATTATTCTTGAAACATTATGTTAAAATTTCCTAAGTAAGGTAGAACAATAACTTGTCAACAAATGCAGGAAAGGGGCCCTGGCTGCCCCCACGGACACAGCTGTGCAAAGAATGTGCCTCTGGCCTCCCTGGGAACCACACTGGTTAAACTCCACTTTTTTTTAATCTTCATTCACTCTTTGGCTTGCTTCTGTAGGTGAGCTGAGTGCACTGAGTGCTGATAACAGCTTCATTATTTTTGGAGGTCTTACCGGGTTTACCCATTTACTGTATTGCACAGAATCAGTAATGGACAACCTGGAGCATTTTGATTCAGTAAACACAAATACAGTGCAGGTATTCCGTACTGAGGGTGAGAGAATTGCTCTCTTTGTGACTGTTCCAGTGTTACTCAGGTACATTCTTGAACCCACTGTGCATATCTGAGCTCTGATGGACAGACTCAGCAAAAGGAAAAGCAGAACTCTGGTAATTACCTAATGCTAATTTCTACAATTCTTTCCTTTGTTTAGGGGGATTACGTGCACAAGTCTGTATTTATCATCTTCTTCCAAGGTGACCAGCTGAAGAACAGAGTCAAGAAGATCTGTGAAGGGTATGAAAGTCTGACACCTGGGCAGCTCTCAATTATTTGAAACACGCTGACATATCTTAATATTCCTCAACTCCCTGTTTCACAGTGGCTGCAGGAGCACATTCTTAGACAGCAAAGGAAATGTGCCATAAGTAAACTGAAGCATATTTTACAACCAGACTCACCACTCCCCAGCCTGTAATGCTCAAAGTACACAGCTGCTGTGCTAGGGAATGCAGAATCCCAAGGCAGTGTTGATCTCTGGGGCAGGTCAGAAATCAGAGGGATTTTCTCCCAGGGGAAACAACAGTGACTGCTTCTATCAGCAGTTGCATTGGCATGCCAGCATCCCCCCTCATCTGGAAGGCTGACCAGCCTCGTGACAGTGCCTGCAGACACTGGCAGCTCAGGGAGCAGAGGATTCTCTCCCACTTCTGTTCTCTTTAGCACTCAGCTTCTGCTTTAGCCTAAAGCAAACGTCTGCATCCCTTGGATATAGAGGCTGGAGCTCTGTTGGCAGTCTCTGCTGATCAGAAACTTCTCTCAGTGTGCCGCTGGCTCAGCCCTGACTGATTGATTTTCTTTCCATCTGTCACTGAGGTGCTTCCCTGTCTTCCAGGTTCCGGGCCTCCCTCTACCCATGCCCAGAAACCCCTCAGGAGCGGAAGGAAATGGCTTCTGGTGTCAATACCAGAATTGATGATCTTCAGATGGTAAAATAACTGGGGCAAATGACCTTTCTTTGTTCTTTTTCTTCAATAATATGACTGAAAATTGTATTTGGAAACTTCAGATCCTGTTAGTTCAAGAGGATTTTTGCCCCTATTAGAGGACCACAGGTCCTTTTCAGCTTCAGGTAGCTTGAGACCAGCAGTGCAAGAGAGGCTTTGGAGACTGCTCAGTTGTTTCTGTGTCGGGGATTGGGCTGGCTGGTTTGATCTCTCTGGAGGGCTAAGCAACTCATTATATATAAATAAGTACAGAGAACTCCACACCAGGGAGCAAAGAGGAACTCATGTGTAGGGAGATCCTGTAGGTTCTGACTCTGAGAACATGTTGTGTAACTGCCTGTTTCGTCTGCAAGCACTATGAAAACATTTAAACCTTTTTCCAAGCTGAGATAACAATGCTAACATTAACTTAGCTCTTCTTTTTTTTTTTCTGCCTGTCTTTATATTTTCACGTTGTGCTGTCGTGAAGAGCTTCTGCTTTACAACTAATCTCTTGTGCATCAGCCTGAGTGTTGGTAAAAAGTAATTAGTACCCCAGATCTCATGGGTGCCACCTCTAAAATACTGGGTGCTTGCTTCAAGGAAGAAAGGCAGTATGTGATAATGTAGAAAGATTTAAGGGATTTGAGACAAAAATTGAGAAACGGTTCAGAAGCTAAAAGGAAAATATGTTGAATTTGGCCTACTTACTTGATACAGACTATCTGTATCAAGCTGGGAATTGTGCAGTGTAGCTCAAGAGATATTTTAAAGTAGACAGGAACTCAGAAGCAATGTTACTGCTGTAAGCTGCATGTGCCTCATGTCCTCACTTTCCCTGCAGTCTAAGACTTTCCACTCTGGAAATCTGGCTTGGCCTGAGCTTGATACGTTCCAGTTGGAAAACACACTCAGTAGGAAACACTTTCTCCTTTTCCCTTCAGTAAACAAGTCCTTCAGGGTAATTTGTGTGTTTTCTCAAGGCAGCAAACCCTTTACTTGCAGAACTCTTCTCTGCTCTTTTAACCTGGGCGGAGGTAAAACTGTTCCCTGTGATCTTGGCACAGTTCATTGTTTGAAACAACCACTGACCTTGGGGCTGGAGGAGGAAAATAATCAGAAAGCGTCCCTGGAAAAAGTCCTTAATTCTTTTAGCAGAACTAATTAATATGGGGGTGCCCCAGGCACAGGGCAGCCTGTGCCTGGGCTGGGGGAGCAGGCTGGTCCTTCATCCTCTGTGGGAAACGCTTGTCTTGATGCTGTTCCTTGAGCTTTGCTCTGTGACTTGTCCTCATCTTTCTCCTGCTTCTCTGAAAGGTGCTAAACCAAACTGAGGATCACCGGCAGAGGGTTTTGCAGGCAGCTGCTAAAAACATCCGTGTGTGGTTCATCAAAGTGCGCAAGATGAAGGCGATTTACCACACCCTGAACCTGTGCAACATCGACGTGACACAGAAGTGCTTGATTGCTGAAGTGTGGTGTCCCGTTGCTGACCTCGATTCCATCCAGTTTGCTCTCAGGAGAGGCACTGTGAGTAGATGCTGTGCCAGTCAGCTATGGCAGCACCACGTGGCTTCATGGCCTTTTCTGTAGTGTGAGCCTCTGAACACCAATCCCCTTGGGCTGCTGGAACCAGCCCTCACAGAGGACAGCTTATTTAGCATGCAGGAATGATGACTTAGAGATAAAAGAAGTAACAAATACATTGTGTGAAGCTTAAAGTTCAGGTGAATGCTGAAATGGTCAGGATTTTACCCTGTGTGAATCCTTTGGTATGCTTAGTTTCCCTGGCTGGGCTCTGTAGTCCTGGTGTCTGGCTAGAGGAGCTCTCCTGTTGGCAAACTCACCCTCTGCTCAGACAGCCAAGAGAGTTGGGTTCGTTGAAAGTCCTTCCACTTGCTTTTTTGTTTCCTTGTCTGTCCTGCGCAGACAGTGTTCACCTTTACTCCTGCTGCACAGAGTGGAGAGCAGTGGAATCCTGGCAGCCTTGCTCAGCTGCTCCAGTGTCTCATTGTGCAAGCACTCTGCAAACACTCAGCCTTGCAGTTTTCCAAATGCCAGTGGGACAGCTCTGTTGGACTTCGTCCTCCAGTGCTCCGAGGGTGGGTTTGGTGATCTTCCCTTTGTTTTTCTCAAACAGGAGCACAGTGGATCCACTGTCCCATCTATTTTAAACAGGATGCAAACCAATCAGACTCCACCTACATACAACAAAACAAACAAGTTTACTTCTGGCTTTCAAAACATCGTTGATGCTTATGGCATTGGGACGTACCGGGAAATAAACCCAGGTAAATTCAGACTTGGAAAAGTCCAAGATTTCTGTCTCAGTTTTTTTACTCATGATGTTTATCTGTATTGCCTGTCCTGTGTGGAAATCTCTAATAGAGAATTCTAGTAGAGACCCATCAGCTTTCAATAACAGAGGGAAATTATATTTGCTAAATTGCCCAAACTGTACCATGGTGAATCTGGGCTGCCTAACACACAGTGCCCTGGGAATGTTGGTTTTTTTTTTCTTACAGCACCCTATACCATCATCACTTTCCCATTCCTGTTTGCGGTGATGTTTGGGGATTTTGGCCATGGAATCCTGATGACTCTGATTGCTGTCTGGATGGTGGTGAGGGAAAGCCGGATTCTGTCCCAGAAAAGTGACAACGAGGTAAAGTGGCAGATCATGCTGAGCTTTGCATTTCAGACAAAAAGTTGCAGCTTAGCTTACTCCCATCCTTTTCCCCTTGAGTTGACAATGCCCCTTACTCCTCCTATGGAATTTTTTAAGCACATGGACAGGCTGGGAAGCCTGAAGAGCACACACACGCTGAGTAATGTAATTTCATAATATTGAGTTTTCTTGGTTTTCCTTTTGTATATTTATAAAGAATTAATTTCAGTTGTCTGAAGGAAATTATTAAGTGTAGTAGGTAAGTGGGTGTAAACAAATCACCCCAAATTTAGCTGGATGATAATGGGGTTTAACCACTGCAAAACTCCCAGTTCCTGTACATATATATATCACATCCCTGGCATTTTTTGTATTTGCTGCTGAGGGTTGGTTTTGCTGCCTCAGGGCTGACAGGACTGAAGCAGAGTTAAGATACACTGGCAGAGATGGAGGAGGCTGACAGGGTCTGTGCTCCTGGTTCCAAACTCATGCTGCCAGCTGGGAGTTGCATCAGGCTGTGCAGTGCAGTTTGTCCTCTCCAGCTGCTCCCAGGTCCCCTGTGGGCATCAACGCTGCCCCTTTATCCTCATTATTTGTGCTGCTGTGCTCCCTCTTGCACCCTTGATCCCTGCCAAGGGAAAATAGAGATTTCAGGCTCTCTGTTCATGTTGCTGATGCTTGTCCTACAACAGACTGATTTCCCTGGTTTGGCTTTAGGAGTGACCTTCCCCGTTCTCATGGATTTTCTTTGTTCCTTTTGGCTGTTTGCACCAGATGTTCAACATGGTGTTCAGTGGTCGATACATCATCCTCCTGATGGGGCTGTTCTCCACCTACACTGGCCTCATCTACAACGACTGCTTCTCCAAGTCCCTCAACATGTTTGGGTCCTCCTGGAGCGTCCGGCCAATGTTCAATAAAGCAAACTGGTCGTGAGTAAACCCTTGGTAACTTTGTAGAGACAGTGAGAAGCAGGTGTCTTGTCCTTCCCCATTGTCCTTCCAGCTCAGGAAAAACAAAATTTCTGACCTCTGTCTCGGGTAGATTTGGAAGAAGGGTGTAAATGGGATATGTGCTAAGATTTTAAATGCCTTTTTTTTTTTTTCTTCTCAGAAAATTTAAAAAGATGCAGTTTCTCACCTATTTCCCCAGAGATTCCTGTCCCCTGCACCTGTCTTCCTTGTAACACTGAGTAAAAGGTCAAGGAATAGGGTTTTATTCATTTGGGAAAATCTCTAGAACCATCCAGGTTCTACAGCCTTGAACTTCTCTCAATTTAGGCTATTCCTTGCTCTCATAAGGGAAGAGTATTGTTAGTTTTTACAGCGGGGTGCCATTTCCATTGTTAATGTTTGCATCATCTTATTCCCAAACAGAGATGCTTTGCTGGAGACCACCCCCCTGCTGCAGCTGGATCCTGCTATCCCAGGGGTGTTTGGTGGGCCCTACCCATTTGGCATTGACCCAGTAAGAGCTCATCCTTCCTCTGCAGTCTTTTGGGAAAAATCCTCTCTTTCAGCAGAAAGAAAAATACCTGTCTGTTCACTGTGCTGTGAAAAATTCCCCAGCCCAGCCATTCCCTTAGCAATTCCATCAGTGGTGGGAATATTCCTGAACAATAGAATTCCTACTGAGATGCCAGATTTGGAGTAGAGACCCTTGCTCTGAGGTGCATTAAAGGCTGCTTTCTCACCCCCCTCTAGCCTGCAGTGCTTTAATTAAATAGGATTAGCCTTGAAAATCCCTTTCTGAAGTGACTTTTTTACCTCGGGGAAAGTTGTTCATGTCTTTTATCAGTCACCCTTGGAAATGTACATTTCCCAGTGATCCTGCCACTTTATACCTGCCTGCATCAGCGCCTCTGCCCTTAACTCTGCTTGTGATATATGGCAAACCTTGTGTGGGTTCCAAAGAAAGAGGAGGTGCAGGAAATCAGAGCTGTGTGTAATTGTTCCTTTAAATGGATAATCATATTCTTTCTGCTAAGGATACAGGCCCCTTTTCTCCTGCACCTTTGAGGTACCATGAAAACAGGTTTGATTCCTGCTCAGTGGTGGGCTCAGTTACTGTCACACTGTTCCCAGCTGAGAGCTTGTCTGCTCATTTCCCCAAAAGATAGCTGTAGGACAAACACATCTTTAAAAACCTGCTTTTTCAGCCTCACACTTCCTGGCTGGTTCATACTGTTTAGCTAAAGGGAGTGTTTTCCTTCTCCTGTTTTCCTTTCCCTGATATCTGACTAGGTGTTGTTTTTCACAGATCTGGAATATTGCCAGCAATAAGCTGGCTTTCCTCAATTCCTTTAAGATGAAGATGTCTGTGATTCTTGGCATTTTCCAGATGCTCTTTGGTGTCGCGTTGAGTCTCCTCAACCACATGTAAGTGGGAGCTTTGCTCTGGTTTTCTCATGGTGGGGGGAATGGAATGGGTGCTTTGTGGTTTAAATGCCTGCCAGCCCTCATCTCCTGATGGAAGGTGCAGTGCAGTTGTCTCTGGCTGTGTGTGGAACTGTGCCTGTCAGGCAGTTCCTGTACTCCAGGCCCAGCTGTTGTTGAGCTGCTGAGCCCCTGCACTGTTATAATAAAGACTCTCCTCCCACTCTTATTAAAAACTTTTTGCTCTAATTCTAACCAAATCTGATATCAACATTCTTCTTTTTTTCTTCCCTGTAGCTATTTTAAGAAGCCACTGAACATATACCTTGGATTTATCCCAGAAATGATTTTCATGTCCTCGCTCTTTGGATACCTTGTTATTCTCATCTTTTACAAGTGGACAGCCTACGATGCTCACACATCCAAGGAAGCACCAAGTCTTTTAATACACTTTATCAACATGTTTCTGTTCTCCTATGAGGACACCAGTAATAAGATGCTTTATAGTGGGCAGGTGGGTGCTCTTCCTAGACCAGAATCAGAGATGCTTCGTGATACTGGAGTGTTTCATTGATTGTAATTGTGAAATCAAGCATGAAACATGAAACAAGGAATAATCCCTATACCATGAATTTTTATTTGTCTGACCATAAGTCAGCTGTGGCTTCAGAGCACGTGGATCCTGACGAATAGCAGAAACCAATTAGAAATATCATCCCATGTCTGCAATGTGATACCTCTCAGCTTAGCTCAGACACCAACACCGTTTTCTCCCAGCAGTATCAGACTTCTGCCAAATTCTCATTCCCTGCAGGATCTTTCGGATTTTTCCCCTGTCTAACCCAGCCTCAGCATTAAATGCTGTGCTCAGTCAGAGGTGGCAGCTGCAGGCATTAAGTACTTAATTGCTGTTCCTAGAGGAGAGAGAGGTAGTGGAGCATCCACATACTGGGAATTCAGCCATTCTTGCTGGGTTCTGTGTGGGTTTGAGCAGGGGCTGCAGTTGAATCACCTGAGACTTGTTTCTTTTGCAGAAAGGGCTCCAGTGCTTCCTCGTGGTGGTGGCCTTGCTCTGTGTGCCGTGGATGCTGGTAGCCAAACCCCTGGTCCTTCGCCAGCAGTATTTAAGGAGAAAACACTTGGTGGGTGACTCCCTTTTATAGCCTACATATATGAAAACTGTTTGGTTTTTTTTTTTTTTTTTGGTTGAAAAGCTGTGTTCTTCATCCTGAGCTTGGATTCGTGGGTTCACACTGCATTGAAACCTGTAAAGTGTTTTTGCATATTCCTGGGCATACCAGCAGGTGGGTGTTACTGGAGACTGAGTGTTGCCTGCCTGCTTCCCAGATCTGGATCCAGCATCAAACCTGCTTTTAAAAACCCCTTACGTTGGTAATGATCAGAAGTGTCTCTGGCTTGGGCTTTGGTAGCTGGTTTAGGAACAGTCTCACTAGCTGCTGGATGCACTTCTGTGGCTGGGCTAAGCTGGCAGTGGGAAACAGTGATGGAATTGGCTAGACTTCCCAGCTATCCTCGTTAAAGCAGCTTGGATGGTAAAAAAAAAGATTAAAAGGAAAAAGGGACATAGAGGCTCATGCGAGAGGTGGTCTGCTGGGGTGCTCTGTAGGATTCCAGCTGCACTGTGCAGTTACCTGTGTGTGAGATGCAGGAACGTGGCACACGTGCACGTCTGGCAGCGCTGCGAGGACGTGCAGCGAGTCAAAGATCAGCTCAGTTACAGACACTCCCTCTTCCCTTCTCTGACCACCTTCCATCCTGCCACGTCCCCTCCATTGGTCTCCCTTTCTCTTTTTGTTCACTTCCTCCTCCCTCTCTCTTCTTCCATCCCCCCCCAGGAAGGGCAGCCCGAGGAGGCCCAGGGCAGCACGAACGCGCAGGCGCTCGAGGCAGCAGCGGCTGCAACAGTGAGTGCACTTCAAACTCGCCTGATGCATTACAGACGGGAGTTGGCTTCATGTCTGGTTATCGAGGGAGCATGGAATGTATCTGAATTTCATAAGGGAATGGCAAGTGCACCTTTAGGGTGAAAAAAAACACTTTCTCTTGGAAAGAGCAAAGTTTAGCCAAATTGATACATTCTGGATGAAACCCAAGCTGGAGGATGGTAGTTGTGTGTGCACAGAGACACTTCCTTGCAGGAGTGCTGCTGAATCCAACCTGCAGAGCAGCACAGGATTTCCTGCTACCACATCCTCCCATGTTAAATTCCCTTTTTTTCTTCTGCTTCTGTATTTATTTAAGAGAGATTAGGATTCTTCTCAGTGCAGCATTTCTGTTTGCATTACGTGTTCCCAAACACGCAGTGATGTGATGGCCTCCAGCAACTCCATGTCAGTAATCATTGGATTTGTGACACATCTGTCCTGTACACACTTCGACCTGGAATTACTATAAAATGGTTGTGCACAAACAAGCTTTTTGACTTGCGTGTTTCTAAGCCTGCACAGGGCCCTTTGCTGCCAGAGCTTTCTGCTGAGGATTTGTGGCAGCCCCCGGAACTGAGTCCCTTCCCCAGTGCTGCCTATTTCAGCAGCATTTTAGTTCTGAATCTGACTAGGAGGTGTGAATCTCACCGACTGTGTGAAGCACATGGTGCTCTCCAGGTGCCAGAGGTGCTGGGAGGGACATGTCAGCTGCTTCTCTCATGACATTTTAAGTCTTCTCACAGAAATGTCAGAAACGAAAATGGATCTTTTGTGCAGGATCCATCCAACATATGAAATGCATCTCCACCGGGAAGCTGCAAGGGGAGGTCTTGTGTGAAGTGTGCTTAGAAGGATCAAGTAAACAATTGGAGCTGTTGGAGCTGTGTTTAGGTTGGCTGGTTTACAGGGAATGGATCTGAGTCGAGTGAGAGGGAAAGGCTGCTCAAGTGCAAGTTCATACAGGGTAGAAATACATAAACAGAATATTGACAGGAGTCATCAATGACTTGTGGTGTTTTAGAGGTACTGAAAATCCTAATAAAAGCATTGTCTTAGTTGTTAGTATGGAGGGGTTTTTAAATTTTGTTTTTGTTTTCAGAGCATAAACGCCTACCTAATTTGTTTTTAGAAACCTGACAAAATCTCTAATTAATATCTGGCGTTTTGGGCATATTTATAATTCAGCCTAAAATAAAAGCAGGCTTCTAAGGACAAAGGAGGTAGAAGAACTCTGAGCAGCTGTTCTGCTGGTCTGTGCAAGCACCAGGTCATGGGACCTTCAGCCTCCTTTGTCTGCATGGGCATCCCTGGGCTTCTGCATTCTGGATGTGGCAAGTCAGGTCCCATCCTGTGTCACAGGTGACCCAAGACAGTGCTGAAGCTGGGCACAGGGTTTATTTCTATTTATGGTGTTGTAGTTTGCCTCTCTAGGGGTCAGACTCAGGGGTCAGGTGGGAACTGCTCCCAATTTCAGCATTTCAGCTCAGTCTTTGTGTTCTTTTCCCTTTGGAGTCGTGGAGGTGCAGCCGAGGGTCAGATGCTGAATGTCAGAACAAATGTCTCTAAAAGGTCCTGCTTCCACAACGTAGAGTTTCCAGGCAGGGGAAGATCTGGTTTTCTGTGTGCTGTTGGTGTGCCTGAGACTGGTGGGAGCAAGTGTGTGTGTGTGTGTTTGTGTTAGAGTGTTCAGCTCCATGACCTGCTCCAGTACCCAGCAGTGGTGTGTCTGTGCTTGTCCAGCTGTGCTGGGCAGGACGTGGGGCTGTTGCATGTCAGAGCCAGCAAATGTCCTCTGAGAGGTGTGCCTTTATTGTCCTCATGGTTGCAGTTACACTGTAGAAATGTACCAAGGATTCACTCAGACAGACTTTTTTTTTTTTTTTTTTTTTTTCCCCAGCCCCAGCAGGAATCAGCACCTTTCCCATCCAAGCTGGGAAATAGAATTAATCTGGGCCTTAATATTTAATATTTTGTTTTCCTCTGTGAGCTGCTGCTGCTGCACATGGAGTCCTGAGAAACCTGCACTTTTGCATTAAAACCCAAACAACACTTTGCTCTTTCTTTTCTGCATGTGTCAGGGCACGCACAACTTTGGTGGGATCCGGGTGGGCAATGGCCCAACGGAGGAGGATGCTGAGATCATTCAACATGACCAGTTATCTACCCATTCTGAGGAGGGGGAAGAGGTAAGCACCTGAGCATCCTCGCTCTCAGGGCACTGCACTCGGCAGCAGGATGAGCTCACTGGGACTGTAGTTACTCTTTTCCAGGCTGTTTAAACAGCAACATTCCCAGTGAAGTGTGTTCCTAGCAGTTTTTCTCACTGACTGTCTCTTGGTCGCTCCCAGGACTCCAGGAAAAGCAGCATAATTTGCATGTCCTGGGAGTTGTGGCTCTGTTTGTCCCCAAAGAGCCTCCATCAGGGGTGCACAGCACTCCCAGGTGCCACGTGTTATCTGCTTCTCCCATGCCAGTGGAAATTCAGGGGCTGTCTTTCTGCAGCACTGAAACTTTGTTGATATATTCATTTTGACTGCTGGGGGTAAAATTAATTACTTCCCTTTCCTCCTGGAGAGGAGAAAAAGAGTCGATCTCACGTAGCTGGGGAGTTTTCTGATGGCTCTGAAGGACTGCAGCAGATCCTGCCTCTGTAGTGCATGGGATGTGTTACTGCTTTCCGTGGCGTGTGTAGGAGGGAATTGCTGAATGTGTTCATGATTAACGTGATCAAAACACTGCACTAAATGTAAATTTATGTTTTCAAGCCTACAGAGGACGAGGTGGTAAGAGCACAGCAGCTTTGCCTTCATGTGTACCTGGGCCATTTCCCATCGGTGTAAAACGTGCTGAATGGAACTTGTTATGTCACAGCATCTTGTTTTCCAAATGATCTTGCTGCTTTCATGTTACAGGCCATTTTTAATTCATACACACATACGTCAACAGACATTTAATTACTTCATCTATTCAGCTTGTCTGTCTGATCCCCTGTCTGCAGATTGTTCTCAGTTACCTGGGAAACTGTTCAGCTAAAGGTCTGAAACTAAAAAGTTTTCCCTTCTGAGCTTCCAAAGTCTCTGTTTTTTATTTAATGTTGTGGCCTTCTTAATTTTGTGCTGCAGCAAACTGTTTAAAGATACTCCTTCCCACAAACTATCTGTCATGTTAAGGATGATGCTAGATGACCCAGAGAGCAAATGCAGCACAACCAGTCCAGTTTCATGTAGTTCAAGAACTGAACTGGCCAGAAGCTTTGTGTAAAAGAGAAGCTCCCTTCTGAGAAACTGCTCATCCGTAAGCACTTGTAACATTCAAAAAGCAGGGGTTTAATACTGATGGAGGATTGAGTGTAGGTTTCAGCACTATCAGGTAACCAATTTTACTACAAAAAAAACCCCACAAATGGCATGAAATCCAGCTTGACCAGGGCACCGCTGCTGAAAACTGTGCTGAGAATGGCAAAAATTGGTTTGCTCAGAGCTCTGCTGTGCACAGGCCCGTGTGGAATGGGGGGGAAGGGGAGGGCACGGGGTTCCTCCTCTGGTGTACCCGATGTCTCACTGAACCCAGGGCAGATGTGTCAGCCCACAAGGACTGTGCCACAGCAATCCCAGTGCTCCCACTCCTGGCTCAGTGGTCGCTCTCTCTGGCAGTTGCACTCAACGTTGAAAGGTCAATGTTTAAACATTTCCCACATTCCCTCTCGTATGTCTGGAGCTGGAACTGTTGGCTAGGGCAGCCTTTAGTGAAGAACTTCACAGCTCACGTTCTGTGGAGAAAGGATTAGGATTTTGACAGCTAATTTAACTGAATTGTTTGAAATATTTATTGCCTTGGATATACTAGAGGAGAATTAAGAATATAAATAGCTTTGTGTGCATGCCTAGAGCATTAGTCACTGGATGTATTTAAAACATCGTGTTCACTTAAATCTGAGCAGTTTCTGAAGCATGGATTAAATCCAAACTTCAGAGAATTATTTCCCAAGCTGCAGGATAAGAAACTGCCCTACATGGCAGACTTCCTTGTGAGTTCTTCTTTAATTATTGCAGAAGATTACTGAGGCACAGAGACTGCCAGTGAACAGTACACAGATGTGACTTTCTCAGGGTAGCTTAATGCGTTATTTTTGCTTTCAAAAAGGGCAGGTTCATGTCTTGCAAAATGCTCCTGTTGTTCCTGTAATAAAGGCACACAAAGTATGGCTTGGGGCACTGCCTCCTTCCTGCAGCAGCACCTCTGGGTTACCAGGGCGTGCACACCAGCACCACCCTCTGCTCAACAGTCTTTTCCTGGCTAAGCCCATGGATGAATTTGGAATATCTGACTCTCACATGCCAGAAATAAGAAAACAATATTCCAGTCACAGCATTTGTCGTTCTGTAAAACCAGTCGAGATTGGTTTTTCGTTGGTGGCATGCTGACCCAGGAGAAGACAGTGTCAGTGTGCAGAGTCACACGCCGTGTCCCTGGTGATGATAGCAGCAGCTCCCCCTGCCCGTGTCCCCACCCAGCCAGCCCACGCCGTGCTCCCAGCCCCCCTCATCCTCTGCTCCCTTTGCAGTTTGACTTCGGGGACACCGTGGTGTACCAGGCCATCCACACCATCGAGTACTGCCTGGGCTGCATCTCCAACACCGCCTCCTACCTGCGCCTCTGGGCCCTCAGCCTGGCCCACGCACGTGAGTGTCCCCCGGGCTCCGCTGGGCTTCCCTGCAGCACCCCGGGCCTCTCGGGGCTCAGCTGGCACGGGACAGTGCTGCGTGTGCATGACCTGGGAGCAGCGAGCTCCACACACCAGGCTCTGCTCCCACGGCTCTGCTGAATGGGAGGATCGGGGTTAAAATCACAGAACAAAGAGAAGAGCTGCTGAGCAAGGACTCTGGCCTGCCCTGTGTGACAGCTGGAGGCAATGTCCTGACACACTTGGCTGCAAAAGCTCTTGTCCCTCTTCAGTTTCCACCTCATTGTAGCGGGGGGTTGCTTGACTTCAGTTGTTACTTTAGCAGTGAACACCCCCCTGTTCCTGCTGACCTGAGTCTTCTCCCCTTTCTCTCTTGGCAGAGCTCTCAGAGGTGCTCTGGACCATGGTGATCCACATCGGCCTCAGCGTGAGGAGCCTGGGGGGAGGCTTGGGCCTCTTCTTCATCTTTGCTGCTTTTGCCACGCTGACAGTGGCCATTCTGCTGGTCATGGAGGGGCTTTCTGCCTTCCTCCACGCTCTGCGCTTGCACTGGTGAGTTACTGGAGCATCCAGAAACTTGGAGAGCTGTTCACAACAAGAAAATTGATTTCACCTGGACTGTGCAGAAATGCCATCTTCTAGGAGGCAGAAAGTCTTAGAAAAGGGTCAGAGATTTCAATCCTGTTTGTAGTAAAACACCTCCCCCCAGCTGTTGTTTAAAGTTGTGGAGCTCCCCTTAGAAATAAGCACTAAAAGACTAAAAGCTTTAGCACCAAAGCTTTGGGACCAGAGGCTGGGGAGGCTGTGCTGGCTGGAGCAGTGTGCTTTGTGCCTTTCAGCAGGACTTTATCGTTCCATCTCTTGATCTTTTCTCTGGTTCCTTTGTTTGTTGTCCTTTGTGTGCAACAGCCACTGACTTGCAAGTTCCTTCTCATGCTCTTGCTCATTGCTATAAAACCTTGCCTTGGACAGGAGGGGCTTTGCCTTCTGCCCTTGGGGTACTTTGGGATGGCAGTGAGTTTTTGCTGGTCTTGCTTTTGGAAGTTGCTTTTGCAGCCCCTTTCCTGTGGTCATTAAGCTCCTGTCTATGCAGCCAGCAAAGCAGAAGGAATTACTCTGCTCCCAGGTATGGAAAATATTCAAGAGCTTTCTCTAATCCATGTTTAAGAGCGTTCATTGTTCCACTTCAGATTCCCTCATTAGTGCACTGGTGGGATCAGAGGAGCAACTGGGAGTAGGATTTTCTCAGTGTGAAATGTAAGAGAGTCTGTGCCTCTCTGGGGTTCAGGCTGCTGCACCTCCTCAGGCTGCTGAATTCCGGGGGGTGCTGGGTCATGAGAGCAAAGGGAAGTCTCTGAAGGTCACAAGAAATACTCTCTCTTGCTTAACTGTGAAGAAAAGGTTGGGAGCACTCTCTGAAAGTAGTTCTGTAAGTGCAAAGTGCCTCTAAAAAAAAAAAGGCAAAATAAAATTAGCCTTTTTGCACTTTTCCCCTGCTTGTGGGGAAGGACTGCCTGGGCTCTGTGAGGAAATCACTTCTTCCTAGCTGAATCCAGTAGCTCTGGAGTTTGCCACGATTCCCCATTTGGGGAAAAAGAATTCAAGTTTGCTTTTTTCTTTCTGAAAAAACTCTTCTCCTGAGCTGTGTTAAAGGCTCCCCAGTTTGCTGTCACTTACTGCCTGCAGAGACTTTTTTTTTCCCCTGCAGATTGTGCCCTGGAAGCTCTGTCCTTTTGCCCTCTCCCTTGGCAGTGAGGTGCAGGCTGGGGGGTCCTGGCTCCTGGGGGTGCAGGCTGGGGGGTCCCGGCTCCTGGGGGTGCAGGCTGGGGGGTCCTGTCCACCTGTGTCTCTGTGGCCAAGCTGATCCTGGGGCGAAGCCATCTTGTGCTGAGGGAGCCAGGGGGGCACTCCTGGAAATGGCTGCTGGATGGTGCCTCTGTTTTTCCTGGCACCCAGCCCGAGCCCTGCATAGCAGGCACTGGAGAGCTCCTTGCTGAGTGGCCAGGGGTCCCTGGTGCTGTCCCTGCTGTCACCGTGCTGGGCCACTGCAGCAGTGGCAGCAGGAGCCCCACGGGCCCTGCTGGGCACGGAGAGCGGGCCAAGAGGAGCAGAGGGCAGCAGTGCTGTAATGCCAGATGTGGTGGGTTTGCTCTGCAATTCCTTGAGGATTAGAGGATTTCCAGGGCGTGTTCTCTCTGAGCTGTGGAGCTGCATGGCCATTTCTAGGCAGCAGCAGGGGAACAGCTCTGAGCAGCTGCTCTAGACAGGCTCCATGGACAGAAATCGCATTTTTGGGGAGGTACCTGTCTTGTGTTAATCACAAACTGCACCTCCAGG
>VWZN01003795.1:25337-44166 GCA_013396955.1 Regulus satrapa | reverse complement strand
GGGGTGGGCAGGGGGTGTTCCCTGCCGGGTTTTGCCTCTGGCGGGACTGAGGGATCCAGTTAGGTGCTGTGGTGGGGCCAAGCAAGCAGCTGCCACTCAGTCGGGAGCCGAGCCGCTGAGCTGCTCCCCCCGCAGGCACCAGCGGCTGGTCCCCCGACCCCCGCGACAAGCAGCCCTGGCTCCAGATCGACCTGATGCAAAAGCACCGGATCAATGCAGTGGCCACTCAGGGAACCTTCAACACCTATGACTGGCTTACACGCTACATCGTGCTCTATGGAGACCACCCTACGAGCTGGAAACCCTTCTTCCAGCAGGGCAGCAACTGGGTAGGGGGGAGCCCAGGGTTTCCTGTGGGAGGGGGCTCCCTGGGGGGAGTAGACACCCCTGACCTGGAGCAAGGTGATGACAGTGACCCTTCATCCCCAGACATTCTTTGGGAACGTGAATGAGAGCGGGGTGGTGCGGCATGACCTGCATTACCCCATCCTTGCACGATACATTCGCATCATTCCGGTGGCCTGGAACCCACGCGGGAAGATCGGGCTGCGCCTGGGCCTCTACGGCTGCCCCTACCGTGAGTACCTGGCCAGGGGCTCCAGCATCCCTGCGTGGCGGCATCCTGGCTCTGGCACACCTTTCTCAGAGGGGGTTGTGCCCAACCAGTCTGCAGCCTGGCAGAGACCACAGCAGAAGGGAGCATTCCCCGTGCCAGGGCACCTGCTGCTGCCGGCAGTGATGGGTGGGGCTGCTCTGCTCTCCCCAGGCTCCCACGTGCTCTACTTTGATGGGGACGATGCCATCTCCTACCGCTTCCGAGCCAAGAGGATCAGTACCTTCGAGGATGACATCTCCTTCAACTTCAAGACGCTGGAGCAGGATGGGGTGCTGATGCATGGGGAGGGCTCACAGGGCGACTACATCACAGTGGAGCTCAAACAGGCCCAGCTCCTCATGCACATCAGCCTAGGTGAGCTGGGGCCAGGGGCCGGGGGCGTGGGGCCAGGGGGCCACCGGCTGATGCTGGTCCTCCCCAGGCAGCAGCCCACTGCACGCCAGCGAGGGCCACACAACGGTGGCGGTGGGCAGCCTCCTGGATGACCAGCACTGGCACTCTTTGCACATTGAGCGTCTTGGCCACTACGTCAACCTGACGCTGGACGGGGAGGTCAAGCGCTTCCGCTGCCGCGGCACCTTCGACCAGCTGGACCTCGAAACGGAGGTTGGGTGCTCGAGGCAGGGGGCTGCCAGGATGCTGACCTGTGGTGTCCTCCAGAGAGGGGCTGACACCCTCCCTCTGCCTCCCAGGTGTTCTTTGGAGGGGTAATCGACCACGACAAGCAGCACCTCACCTACCGGCAAAACTTCCGAGGCTGTGTGGAGAACATCATGTTCAACGGGGTCAACATCGCCGAGCTGGCCCGGCACCGACGGACCAACATTCGCTTTGAGGTCCAGCCTGGGGGGTTGGCCCCTTCTCTGGGAGTCCTCTCCCTGCTGTGGGGGGTCCCCTTTCCTGGGTGCCCTTAACCCCACTGTGGGGTGACCCCTTGCTTCGGGCAAAGCTCCCTGCCCTCTGCGGGGTGACGCGGGGCCGGGCAGCGGCCGCGCTCATCCAAGCGGCGCCGGATTGACCGTGCAAGGTTGTCCCTGGCCTGGGGCGCCTGCCTGGCTCTGCCAGGCACCGGGATCAATTGGGCATTATTGAGGCCAGGACTGCGGGGATGAGAGGGCCTCCCCTCTATGGGAACATTCCCTTGCTCACCCCTCCTATGATCACTCCCAGGGCAATGTGGGCCACTACTGCCAGGACCAGCTGACCACCCCCATCACCTTCGCTGGCATCAACAACTACGTGCGGGTGCCGGGGATCCCACGGAGGAACCGCCTGGCCGTCAGCTTCCGTTTCCGCTCCTGGGACACTGTTGGCCTCCTGCTCTACACCGGCTTCGCTGACCGCCTGGGCTCCCTCGAGATGGTGCTGAGTGAGGGGCAGGTCAACGTCTCCATTGCCCAGCCTGGCAAGAAGAAGCTGGAGTTTGCTGCAGGTGGGCTGGGGAGCCACCATGGGGCCGGGGGGGGAGTCTGGCAGTGGAGCATCCCCACGCACCTTCCTCTCCACATAGGGCATCGCCTGAATGATGGCTTCTGGCACTCGGTGCACCTGGTGGCACGGGATGGCTCAGCCGTGGTGACCATTGACGATGACGACGGTGCCGAGTTTCGGGTGGCACACCCCTTCCAGCTACGCACTGGCAGCCAGTACTTCTTTGGAGGTGGGCAGCAGGGCGGGCTCCGGGGCAGTGGGTGCCTGAGGGCTGCTCACCCCAATCTGTCTTGCAGGCTGCCCCAAGCCGGCCTCAGTCACCGGCTGCCGGTCAAACCAGACGGCTTTCCACGGCTGCCTGCAGATGCTGAACGTAGACATGCAGCCCGTGGACGTGGAGCTGCTGGCACAGCATCGGCTGGCACAGTACCACAACGTGTTCTTCAATGTCTGTGGGATCACAGACAGGTATTGACCGGGACAAGGGTGCTGCCTGGGAGTGGGGGGCACTGGGGGGCTGTGCTGGTGCTGGGACAGGAGCCCTCTGTGCCTTCAGGTGCACCCCCAACCTGTGTGAGCACGACAGCCGCTGTATCCAATCCTGGGATGACTTCATGTGCATCTGCGACCTGACTGGGTACAAGGGGGAGACCTGCCACAAATGTGAGCCTGGAGCCTGTGGGTCAGGGACAGTAGGGGCACCTGCAGCCCCTGCTCCTGCCTGGTGCTCCCTTGCACTGACCTCCACCCAATTCTTCTCTTCCAGCCCTTTACAAGGAAACATGTGATGCTTACCGGGTCAGTGGGAAGACCTCAGGCAACTACACCATCGACCCAGATGGCAGTGGGCCGCTCAAGCCCTTCACGGTGTACTGTGACATCCGAGGTAAGGGTAGCAGGAGGGCAGAGGGCACCTCTATCTGGTAGCCCCTGGGAGCCAGTCCTTGCCTGCGTGTTGGAGCTGGAACAGGATAGAGGGAACAGGGATGTCCTAAGGGTCAAGTCCTAAAGCTCCCGTTTCACAGAGGACAGAGCATGGACCATCATCCGGCACAACCGTCACTACGCCACGCGGGTGATAGGCTCCAGTGTGGACCAGCCCTACCTGGGGGCCGTGGACTACTGGAACGCCTCCTGGGCCGAGGTCTCAGCCCTGGCCAATGCCTCCGAGTACTGCGAGCAGCGCATTGAGCTCCACTGCTACAACTCCCGCCTGCTCAACACCCCCTGTGAGTGCTGCAGGAAGGGGGGCAGTGCTGCAAGGCCACGGCATGGGAATGTGTCCTGACCCTCCCCTGTGCCTGCAGCCGGGCTGCCCTTCAGCTTTTGGATGGGTCGGAATGATGAGAGGCACTACTACTGGGGGGGCTCACGGCCGGGCATCCAGCGCTGCGCCTGCGGGCTGGACAAGAACTGTGCTGACCCCCAGTACTTCTGCAACTGTGATGCCGACCACTCAATTTGGTGAGTGACGGTGGCTGTGGAATGGGATGTGGGGTGGGGGCTGCAGCCATGGGGGGGTCAGATTCTGGGGCATTCAGATGGGGGTAACAGGGCTGTGGGCTGGCGAAGGGACAGGAACACCTCATGGCCCCTCTGATGGACTCACATTTGCAGGAGGACAGACAAAGGTCTGCTGACCTTTGTGGACCACCTGCCCGTCACCCAGGTTGTAGTTGGAGACACCAACCGCACTGGCTCTGAAGCCCAGTTTGTGCTGGGGCCCCTACGGTGCTATGGAGACCGTAAGTGACCGGCCCCCCACGACATCCCCTGCCTGCAGAGTGCCTACACCTGCCTGTGGTGTCTGTCCCACATGGAGGGACCCTGCCCATCCCTCACTGCCCCTCCTCTTCCCCACAGGCAACACTTGGAACACTGTCTCCTTCAACAGGGGCGCAGCCCTGATCTTCCCCACCTTCCAGGCCAACCACAGCCTTGACATCTCCTTCTACTTCAAGACCACTGCCCAGTCTGGAGTCTTCCTGGAGAACCCAGGCTACCGAAACTACATCCGCATTGAGCTCAACAGTACGGGGGGGCAGAGGGTGCAGGGCTGTTTGGGGGCAGAAGGGCTGGGGCCTCTTCTCAGCATCATGTCCTTGCAGCCACCACGGACGTGGCATTTATATTTGACATTGGGAACGGGGACGAGAACCTGACGGTGCGGTCGGTGGTACCCTGGAACGACGACGAGTGGCACCAGGTGAAGGCTGAGCTCAACGTCAAGCTGGCGCGGCTGCGGGTGGACAAGCTGCCCTGGGTGGTGCGGCCATTTCCCCCGCAGAGCTTCGTCCGCCTGGAATTTGACAGGCCTCTCTACGTCGGTGAGAGCCCCTGGCCACACCCCTGCACCCCCAGCTCCCCACGTGCCACAGGGCACTCAGTCTTGGCCCCGCTGCAGGCGCAGCAGAGCACAAGATGCGCCCGTTCCTGGGGTGCCTGCGGGCACTGCGGATGAACGGGGTGACGCTCAACCTGGAGGGCAAAGCCAACGAGACGGAGGGCGTGCGGGTCAACTGCACCGGCTACTGCCAGGACCCGCCCGTGCCCTGCCAGAACAGCGGGCTCTGCGTCGAGCGCTACAGCCACTACACCTGCAACTGCAGCATCTCCGCCTTCACCGGGCCCTTCTGCAACCACGGTGAGCGGCTGTGCTCCGCGGGGTGGGAGCGGCCGAGGAGCCGGCGCTCCCCTCACCCCGTGGGCTCTCCCACAGACATCGGTGGCTACTTCGAGGAGGGCACCTGGGTGCGGTACAACATCCTGCCCATGTCGCTGTACGCCGCCCGCGAGTTCGCCAGCATCGTGAGCAGCCCCTGGCAGCCCCTGCCTGGCTACAACCTCACCAGCGAGGAGGTCAGCTTCAGCTTCAGCACCACCTCAGCACCTGCCGTGCTGCTCTACGTCAGCACCTTCGTCAAGGACTATATGGCCGTGCTCATCAAGGATGATGGTGAGGGCAGGGTCCCCTGTTGCCCTGGGGCTCACCCAGAGCCTGCACGGGGACCCCTATCTGGTGCTGAGGCTGTACAGGATGCTACTCTCTGTGCATGCCACTTTCCAACTGTACAGATGGGCTGGAGGTGCCCTGAGAGGTGCAGCCCTGCTGACAGCCCTGTGCTGCCCACAGGGAGCCTACAGCTGCGCTACCAGCTGGGCACCAGCCCCTACGTCTTCACTCTCACCAACAAGCCAGTGACGGACGGGCGGCCCCACCGTGTCAACATCACCCGCCTGCACCGCACGCTGTACACCCAGGTTGGGGCTGGGGCACCCTCCCCGTGGGGCCTGGGGGCTGCAGGTCAGGGGGCATGGGCAGGGTGGCTCTGTGGGCACTGATACTGTGCACCTACCTCCCAGGTGGACTATCTCCCTGTCATGGAGCAGCAGTTTTCCCTGTTTGTGGACAGCAAGCTGGACTCGCCCAAAAACCTGTACCTGGGTCGTGTGATGGGTGAGCCGGGTCCTGCCCTCAGCTGGGGTCCCATGATGGGGTCTCCGGGGTCTCCTCTGCACAGCATGACCCTTACCCTCTGAGATGGATGAGTAATCTCCTTCTGTGGCCCCACAGAGACCGGTGTGATTGACCCCGAGATCCAGCGCTACAACACACCTGGCTTCTCAGGCTGCCTCTCAGGGGTGAAATTCAACACCCTCGTGCCCCTCAAAGCCATCTTCCACCCCACCAGTCCCCTGCGGCCCTACAGCATCCGCGGGGAACTGGTGGAGTCGAGCTGCGCCTCAATGCTCCCCCTCAGCACCCTCCTTATCCCTCCTGAGATGGACCCCTGGTACATGGCCACAGGTGAGTGCTGTGGTGGGACCCTGGTGGGGATGGAGCCCTCATGAAGCACCAGCTGCAGAAGGGAAGCTCCAGCGTGAGACCTTGCTGTGGCCTGCTCTCAGCTGCCTGCTCTGTCTCTGCAGAATTCCCCCACGTGCACGACGACGGCTGGATTGGGATCATCATTGGGTGTAAGTGAAGCCTCTGGCTGGTATTCCACACTGGCACTGCCCTGCGGCCACTCCCCGCTCCCTCACTGCTGTCTCTTCCCTGCAGTCGTGATCTTCCTGCTCCTGCTGCTGGCAGGGCTCCTGGTGCTGCTCTACTTCTACCACCACCGCTACAAGGGCTCTTACCACACCAACGAGCCCAAGGCCATCCAGGATTACGGCAGTGCTACCAAACCGCCGTCGGCACGCAAGGAACAGAACCTGCCCCAGATCCTGGAGGAGCCGAGAGGGGACTAGCGGGGCCGGGGGTGGGACGGGCTCACAGCCCCCACAGCCCCGGGAGCCGCCCGGGAATGAGCGAGCGTCGCCGGGACCAAAAGGCCGAGCACACCTGAACTGCCAGCACCCGCCTTCAGACAGAGCGGACCGGACCGACCGCCACCTCCTCCTCCCCACGGCCGTCACCGACCGGCCCCCGGAGCGCGGCCGCGATCCGCCGAGCCCCAGCCTCGCTCGCCCCGGACACGCCGACAGCCCCCACGCCGGAGGCAGGCTGCCGCCTCTACAGCTGCCAAATCCCGCCTGGCCTCTGTCGGGGAGCCCCAGGCCTGGTGCCCACCCTCCCTCTGGTCGGGGGCGGCCGGCTGCTGCCGCCCTTAGTGCTGCCCGCGTAGATGAACCCGCTGCTTTGCTCGCTTCGCCAGCACCACGCAGAGCCACGAGCACCGGCCCCGCAGAGCCGGGCTGCCAAGCAATACTCCCCGCACCGGCGCCGCGCATGCCGCCACCGCACCTTGCTGAGATGCTGCTTTCATAAGATCAGGTACAGATCCTTTCTACCATTTTTTTGTTGCTGGATATTCTACTACACTCTGGTTTTTTTATTCTATCGGTTTGTATAAAAAACCAAACGGAAGCTCCCGCGGGCGTGACGTCCCGCGTGTCGTGGTACGTGGTCTGTAGTTTGCTACTTCTCTGTACGAAGTGCCAGTCCTGCCGATTACCTCCAGCCCAGGGAAAGCTCCTGTTCACTTGCTGTGTTGTGGTAAGACGATGTTACAGATATGCATTTATCTACCCAAAGGCCTGGCTCCACTGGGCACTTTATTTTTAAAAAGTCTGTTCTTTTGAATGAGATGTGAAGATAATCCAATAAAGGCAGAATGATGGCGTTTGACACTCCCCAGCCTTCACCGTGGCAGCCTGGGCAGATCCTCTCCTCCCACCCTGGCTCAGCCTGCACCAAGTGAGGCACCACATTGACAACAGCGATTCCTGGTGCCAGAGCAAGATGCAGGGTGTAGTGAGCTGGGGCTAGAGGCAGCTCAGCTGCTGCTGCACACACACATCATGCCCTGCTCTCCCCACCACGCACCTCTGCCCTCTTCCCACCCTGAGCCAGCGTGGTTCAGCCAGCTGGCAGCACCAGGTCACTCATGATTTCCCCCTGGACCCAGAAGCCAGGGGACAGTGTGGGGCCAGGCTGCTGTCCAGCGTAACAGAGGCCAGCAAGCAAGGGAGGGTCTTTGCTACCACTTTATTATGACAAAGGCTACAAGCCATGTTATTTAAAGTGCATTATTATTACCATTATTCACCGTCAACAAACCACAGACACAAGCCTGGCATAGTGCAGATATGGCCAAAGTGGCAGAAGACGCTTAGGCAAGAGCAGGGTTGGCAGGAGCTGGGTGGATGGAGGTGGCAGGGAGCAAGGCTCAGGCAGGTGCTGGGATACAAACACTGCTCCAGACACACCTAAACACCTCCAAGCTCCAGGGGGCCATCACAGGCAATGGGAAGGACAGACAGACAGCCTGGCCTGCCATGGCAGGGCACTGAGAAAGCATGGTGAGGGCTGGGCCAGGGACGGCTTGGCTCCCAGGCAAACCCAGCACCTCTGTGTGCTCCTGGACTAAACAGGGGAAGTGGGCTGGGGCCCTGGAGCCGGGTCAGGGCTCAGCCAGGCTCCCCATGTCATCCTGGGAACCCAGCCCTGGACACTGGGAGCACAGCCCAGCATCCGGCACCCGGCACCAGGCCAGGCAGGAGGCTGGTGGCTCTCGGGACAGCCCCAACCTTCAGGTCCTCCCAGGCCCCATCTAGCCTGCCCTGTCCCAGGCCTGGAGCAAGATCCCAGCAAAGGTGCTGACAGATGTAGGACACCTGGCATGCCTGCAGTCCCTCCATCCTAAAATACAGGGCCCAGGCCACCAGCAGAGGATTAGTTTAAAGTGCTTTTTTCTTTCCTTTTTGCATCGGGTACCAAGGCTAAAACCTCACCCTGCCAGACCCAGGGGGTCACAAAGCCCAAGGCAGGGTTCTGAGAAGCCTCCCCTGGGTCGGAACAGGCAGTGACTGTAACACTGTTCTCTATCCAGCTCAGTGGCACCCCTACTCAAAGTATCATGTTGCATAGTGCTGCTCTCCCATCCCCAGGCATCCCCTGGTGCCACTCCAGCCACAGCTGGGCAGTCCCCGTTTCCCAGCCAGCTGGGGCAGAGGGGATACCACCCTGGGACAGCCATGGCCCAGGGGCTGCTTACACTCCTGCCCCAAGTCTCTCAGGTGTCTGGATGGAAAGTAGCACTTGTGACACACACAGCAGCAGGAACAGCAGCAGTCATGTCAGCGTGAAGCAAACATGGCATTGCTTACAAGGTGCAGCAGCAAGGTGTGCCAGAACCAGCCCGGAGCTTAGATGATGTCCGTCTCCCTCTCTATGCCGACATACTTCAGGGCATCTGCCTGGCTGTACCTACGGGACACGAGTCATGGCTGCAGCAATGACCTCCCACGCTCCCCACAGACCTGCACGGAGGGTGGGGCCAACCCTGCAGCCCAAGGTCCCCACTGGCCAAGGTACCTGTAATCGAAGAAGAGCTCCTCTCCTGCCTGGATGGCTCTCTTGGCGAAGATACCGATCCGGTGGTCTCCGTTCACCATCACAACTGCAACCAGAGATGCAACATCAGAAATGCAACAGCAGAGATGTGCAGCCTCAGCTTGGGCTGCAGCTCTCCCAGCACCATGTCCTGCCAGGCCTGGCTGGGCAGGAGCACCTCACCTTTTGCATAGCAGTTGGGGTTCACCGAGTGGTTGGCAAAGCGGATTTTATTTCCTTTGCGAGTAGCGTCAACAACAAAATCTATTAAAAAAATTTTAAAAAGGAAATCACGATGTAAGGCCAGGCCTGTCACCCAGGCAAGAGGTGGGCTGAGTCTGCCCACGTGGCAATCTCAGGAAGTTACCATTGTTGAGATTGAAGAGGAAGCTGGACATGTACTTGTCGTAGACCTTTCCTCGCCTGTCAGCCTCATCCTGTGAAATGAGCTGTAGAGGGAGATCACCTTGAGAGACTCAGCAGCTGAGGGCTGAGCCAGGTGCTCACCCTCCTGCTCTCCCTCCCACCTCATGGGCAGGAGCTTGCCAGGGCTTCCAGGGATGGAGCAGGGCCAGAGCAGGGCTCTCAGCACACACACAGCACCCTCCTCCACAGTGGAGGCCCACAGGTAATGAGACGTGTCCCAAGAGAGCACAAGGCTCCATCCAGACCCGGCAGAGCGAGCCCACGGGAACAGCTGAGCTGGGCAAGGAAGCTCTCCCAGCACACAGAGCCCCCGTGTGCCCGGCCAGCAGCCCCAGCACAGGCAGCAGCACTGACCTCCCCGCAGTACTCAGAGATGAACTCGTTCTTCTGCACAGCCTCCTTGATGAAAGTCCCCCAGCCAGCCACGTCTGATGGGGCCAGCAACAAATGCTGCAACCAAAATGAAAGGAAATGGGGAGAGCTGGCAGGTGCAGCACCTCGCAGCACACAGATCAAGGGGGCAAAGGGAGCCAGTGTCCATGCAGCACCCCCTTGTTATGGTGACACACAGCTTCCCACAGAAGCTTCCCACACCATTACATGGACCTGACACAATAATTTGCAACTTTCTCTGAATTTCCCTTTTAATGTGCAATTCCTTACTCTGACCAGCAGAATTCAAGACTAAATCTTTCTCTAGAGTCACTTTATACATTCCCTTGCTCTCACTATTCCTCACATAACTCCCATCTCCTGATTTTCACATCCACAATCCCTACTCCAGATTAAGTGCTGCAGAGGCCCAAGGCAGAGCAGCTTTTTTTCCAGACTCTGGCACTCTGGCAGCTGCAGAGCAGTTGTTCCCCCCCCAAACACAGCAGCAGCAGCAACTGTGTGTCAGCTCTGCCCTGAGGCAGCCCCTGCCAATACCTTTTTGAGGCCTCGCTGGATGCTGCAGTTCTTGCAGGAGACCACCTTGCAGTCCCAGTGCTCTGAAGCACCACAGGTGAGGCAGAGGTCTGGGTCACACTCCCGCACAGCCAGGTAGCAGGGGCACTGCTTGGTGTTGCACTGGGTCTTACAGCGACAGCCTGGGAAGCGGTTCTGACCTGCAACAACACAGACCACGGGCTTGCACGGTGAGCTTTGGCAGAGGACAGAGGGGCCGTGCAGGGTCTCTGCCCCGGCTGCTCCTCCCCAGCCAGATCTTGCCCTGGCAGGCCTTGGGCAGGGACAGGATAAAGCCTGGCTGCTTTCTCTGTTGCAGAGCTGGGAATGGAAGCCGAGACAGAGAAAACAAACACGGTAGAGCGGTGACCCAACGCCCACCCAAACTGCTGGAGGCACATTCTGCTCACAGGGGACCAGCAGCAGCACCCACAGGATACAGGCACAGGGATAAGCACTAACAGGAATGTCTCTCAGCTGCCAACAGATGCATGGCAGCACAGAATTATTTCCTTTTGGACTTTAGCAGGCTTCTAACAGAACTGCTGTGGATGGACAGAGCAGCAAGTGCAGGAATAAAGTAGGCCCCCCGCAAGCCCTAGCTCTGCATCCTCCCTGTGCTCTATGCCAGGAGAGTTGGCTGCTTTCCTGCCCAATAATCCTTGACCTCTTCTTACAGTCAGGGTTGCACTGGCAGAACTTCTCACAGAAATTCTGAGTCATGATGCAAGGGCAGGAGCTGTCACAGGGATGCTCAGGGTGGTCACAGGGCTGGTAGTTGTACACCTGGGTCGGTGAATTATCTAGAACATAAACAGAAATGCCCAGATTTGAAGCTGCATGTTGCAGGAACCTTTTCAAAGCAGCAAGTACAGGGCATTGGAGCTGAGATGGTGCAGGCTGCCCATCTGCCTGCACTGCCAGCACCCAGCTCCCACAGGGACACACACTGACCACAGCCCGGTCCACAGCAGGGCTGCACACCAGCCCCAGCCTCCCCTGGCTGCAGCTGCACCTGCAGCCTCAGCGGGTGCTGGGATGGCCACGATGCACCCCAAGGAGCCTGGCCAGGGGTAGTCACTCCCCTCCACGCTGTTGGAACCTGCCGGGCTGGTGAGCAGGACACAGCCATCCCACTGCAGCAATCAGAGAATTCCACCCCTGTAAACCTTCTGTGACACAGCTACAGCCAACGCTACCTTTCTTCAGCTGGATCTTCCTGCAGTGCGCAGCCCACAGCCTGCAAAAGGAGCAGAGAAGGTTGAGGGGATGCATCAGCCATCAGGGAGAGCCAGCCAGCGCTCTCACAGCAGCCAGCACAGCAGAGATGGGCCTGGCAGACTCATGCATTAATGATCAGCAGCCACCATAAAGTGGAGGGAGATGAGAGTGATGCAGCTGCAACAGAAGCTCTTTAAGCCAAACACCAGAGCCAGAATAATACTGGACACATTGAGATCAGCACACAAAGTGGGTTACAAGGGTGCTGACGCTGAGGCTGCTTTAAACAACTAGCACCAGGAGCAACAGCCAGGGCTGTCCTATCCACGAGCTGAGCCTGGGGCTACAGAGGCCCTGAGCCCCCAGCCAGAGCAGCAGCCCTGGAGCAGGGCCAGGGCCAGCGCCCAGCAGCAGCAGCAGCAGCAGCCCCATGTGACAGCAGGACGTGCGCACAGATGGGAGCCAGATGGGGATTACCAGGAATGCGTTGGCACAAAGAGCAGCAGATCTGGTTGCATTTTAAGAACAAAACAAGCTTGTCCAACACTTGCCTGTGCTTCCTTTTCTTCTTCTGGGATGGATTCATTAACTCATTTGTTGGCAGTTTTGTTATAAGCGATTCCTTCACTGCAAACTGAAAGACCTACCAAAGACCACAAGCAAAAAGAAGAAACAAGTTCAGTGCACTCAAGTTGTTTTATCAAAAGCAAAAGGAGAGTGTGACTAAGCACAGCAAAGCTCCTAGGCCCGGGCCCAGAGAGCAGCAGCTCTGCCCCATTTTCCTGCCTACAGCACACTGCCTCTTCCTGCCTGGAAAAAGCGCTCGCACACCTGGCTGTGACACTGCACATGGGAGGGAACCCACAACACACAGGGCTCCCGCTGCCAACAGCAGCACTGCTGCAGAGTAACACTCTGAACCCAGAAGCACTGATGTGGCACCTTCCTTGGGGAGGTTTGTGGCAGAGGAATAAAACCAACACACAATGGCTCTGGCCCTGGCCCCTCTTGCTGCTGCATTGCCTGCTCTGGGTACCCACCTGCTTGCAGGTCTTTGTCCCCAGCAGCCTGGCAATTGAGCAGAAGTTGTTGAAGTAGGTCCCATGGAAGACACGGAAGAGGGACTCCTCAGCTCCTGTCCACTCCACGGGCTCCTGGGGCGTCTCCACTGCAAACAGCTGCGAGGAGGCCGGGCTCAGCTTCTGCTTAGTGGGGGTTTGGCAGCGGGAGTTGGCCTCTGGCAGGAAAGGCAGATGTTAAGCCAAACACATCCTGGAAGAAGGCACCTGGCCATCATGGTTCTGGGGGGCAGTAGTCACCCCCGAGTGCCCTGCAACCCTGCACTGCACTCCTGGCCACACACTCCTGCTTCCAGCCAGGCACAGTGTTCAGAAGCCAAGGGCTCGCTCTGGGCTTTGCAGGTCCCAGCAAAGCTCTTGCTTTGCCTGGCAACATTCCTCCTTCCTGGAAGAGGACAGTGAATCCCACAGCAGCAAGGGCAGGGCTGGTGTCCCTCCGGTTTGCAGGGAACACCGACTGCTAACTCCAAATTCTCCAGCTGTGCAGGAAGCAGAAGGGAGCCTGGGAGAACTCCAGCTGCGAGGAGCTGCCTGCCCTCAGAGAGAGGAGTGGGGTGTCTCAGGACTGGCACCATACCCGAGGAGCTAGAGGCCCACTCGTTGCCTGTGTCGCGGTCGCTGTCGCCCTCCCTGGTCTCGGTGACGGCCGGGGTGTTGGAGCAGGATGCGCCCACCACGTGGTGCCGCCGGCGCCGCCGGCCCGAGCACTTGGACCGGGGGTTGTGCAGCGCAGCAAACTCCTTGGCTCCTTCCTGCAAGCAGAGCAGAAGACAAGACAGGTGGCAGATGACCAGGGAATGCAGGAAGGCTTTTCCACAGGCCCTGGGACAAGCCCTGTCCTACCACCACCAAGACCAGGTGGAAGAGGCTGGCCAGTGTGGCTCCTTCAGCGAGTGCCAAACCCTGCCAGCTGCTTGTGTCGCTGGTTCCCACTTTGCTCCCTTCGGCATCGCTGCCCAGTCAGCGGAGGCTCCCTGGCCCTGAACGCCCGCCCACTCCTCTGCATCCCCCTGGCTTCTCGCTCTGCTCCTTCCTAACATGGGCTTAATTTCTCTAATACTGCACTGAGTCCAGAGGAATCATCTGTCACACAGTTTCCCATCTGCTCTGGAATTAGTCTTTGTTGGAGATCTGCTATAATATGCATCTGGTAAGGTCTGCATTTGCATTCATGCTCCTCTGAATCCAACAAGGACCAGAACTAATTCTGAAAAAATCATCCAAGTTGTGAAAAAGATCCACAGAGCTCTGCAGAGCAGAGTTGGCCAGGGCACTTCTCTCATGGTTTCTAAAGCAGTGACACAGAAACATACCAGCCAGAGGAAACAGTCTGCGCCGCAAGGATCTGGCTCAATCTTGGTCTCTCTATTCTTTCGTTTGTACACATTAGGAGTAGCATGAAAAGCTGAAAAAGTAACAGTTATCTTTACTGTTAGCATTCTCCAAGAGTCTCCCCCCACTCTGCAAGGGACAGGAAGCAGGAGCCTGTGTGCCTGAGGGTTCCCCTGGCAGCAGGGCCTGAGGTGACCAGACCCACAGGATAACCCTGCTCCAACCCACAACGGGGACTAGGCAGCTTGGGAAGGAGAGGCCGTAGGAGAAGGATCTGCTTTCACACTGAAACAAAAAGACCACGTGATATTAATATTGTATCTTTTAATAAATAATTCACTGGAAAAAGTCCTGTGACTTCCCAAAGAAGCCCTCAGACCTAGAGAACAGCAGGTCCAACAGCTAATCAGTATCCAAAAGGCTTTGGCAGGACCAACCGCAGCAACATGACTAAGACGAAGCTGTAAGTTCCGGGGAGTCAACAAAACACAGGGGGGCACGTCCAGACTTTGGCAGTGAAACATTCATGCCTTTCACTGACGAGCTTCTGCAAAGCAAGAGCAAAGTCTGGTGGCGGCAGGACTACTGCACAAACTGCCGGGAGCTCGGAGGCGGCGTGCTGAGCGCGGAGAGGGGACGGCCGCGCGCGTCGGTCTGCCGTCCGTGGGAGCCAAGAGCGGAGCCGGCTGTACAAAAGGCTTCTGGCCACCTGTCAGCTCCTAAGGCCCCACTGCAAACTCATGAGGCACCACCCCTCCGGAGGCTCCAGCACGGACTAAGCAAGGTGTGCAGAGGAAAACTGAGGAGAAAGGGCTCTAGGGAAGCGTCCGGTTGAGGCGGCACTTACGATGCAGAAAGCAGTCGTACTTGAAGCAGCGGCGGCAGAAGAGGGTGTGGAAGGAGTGCAAGGACTGCTCCCGTTGCACCGACTTGGCGCACGGCCCGTCGATGTTGGGAGTGCACTGCGGCGGCAGCACGTTGGGGTCTGACACCTCCGTGAGCTCCCGGTACCTGGGGGTAAATACAAACACCCAGGGATGTGCTTTCCCCATCTGGGACAGCTTTTTGTGCCTGCAGCACCATCTGGGCCCAGCGGGCTCCGGCCAAGGCCAAACTGCAGCTCCTAACACTCCAAACCCACTCTGCCCACAGAGCCTGCAGGCACTGGGCTTTGTGGCCCAGCCAGCCCACAGTGCTGGTTTCTCAAATAAAGATTTCAACTCTTGCTAAGGAAGGGAACAGACAACCAGTGCAGGGATTTTCTACCTTTCTTTCATATCCTCTGGGAAGCCATACTCAGGAAACATGGAAGAAATAGCAGTGAATATCATGTCATTGGGGAACCTCTTCTTGGAACACTTCTTGTTACCTACAAGGAAGAGGAGACACAATTCTTCAGCCAAGCTGATGTGGACGGGTCTTTCCTTCTTGCACAGAGCAATTCCAGAGATGCTCAGGATTGTATTTTAAGACAGAAATGTATTCCCATGCACAACAGATAAACCTTGTGTCCTGCAACAAGGCTGAGGTATTTCCAGCAGCAGTGCTAGGCCGCTTTCAGTGCAGCACGATGTACTGCTGGAAGTACCAACTTTTCTTAAGTGCTATTAGTATTTTTTTCTGCCAGGGCAGAGCTTGCAGACAGTGCTTTACCTACATCCACAAAAGTGTTGGTGTTTGTGCTACCCGTATCACTACAGATTAAGGACAAAGACAAAATTACCCATCAGCATTCAGAAGGTCACTGAGGACACATGAAAATCCCACAAACCAGAGCTTCCTCTAGGCAACAAGAGCTCCAGGTGGCACAGGAGAGGGAAGAGGAACACTAATACATGGAAAGCAGGTCTGGAAGGGATTTGAAAATGTCCATCTCCCTGCCTCCCACAGAAACAGATCCACCCACACCTCTCTGACAGGTGCTTGCCAGACCAGCACTTGAAAGCATCCCACAGCCTCTCAGATAACTCCCAGCTCTGCTAATCTCACCAGGAAGTGGGTTTTCAGATGACTCATCTAAATTACTCCTCACCACACTTTAAGATGGTGATTTCTTCTCCTGTCCACAGGGACAGTGAGAACAGACCATTTCCCTTCTGCTACAACTGAACAACTCTTGGTGACACATTAACAACCCAGCGATGGCAGGAGAGCAGTGCCCAGTGCTCAGGCACGGCAGGGCAGGAACGTGACCAACATAATCTCCACTTCTCTGGGGGGTCAAACCCACCTTCCGCTGCAATTCGCTTTCTTTTCCTTGTCACTGGCAGCTCCTCTTTTCCATCCTCCTGTTTCACCTCAGAATCATTGTGTCCTTCCTCTTCCTCGTCTGAGTACTGATTCAGAGCATTCACTAGCTCCAGGAACACAGCATCACTGATGAGGACTGACCCTGAGATCATTTCTGAAACACACAGAAGTGGGAGTGTGTTGGTGCCACCAATTCTCTCATTTCTCACCACGGTAAACCACGAGCCAACGTGCTCTGCTCCCCACCAGAGCCCTTCTCTCCGTTTTATTGGGGTAGGTGGGATTTCAGCACTGGAGTCAGTAGTGGTGTATCGTTTCCAGCAATCTGGGGACAGGTCACTCCAGTTTTCCCTGTCTGGGAAATTTTATGATAGGACAGGCAGCACTTTTCATTGATCAAGCTCTTGGTTAAGTCAACAAGCAGAACAGGGTTGCTGAGCTCCTCTCCCTCCAGCAAGTTTTCAGCATCCCAGAGGTCACCTGTGAATCCCTGCATACAGGAGCACTCCAGGCATTAAAATGGAGTGAGGTACCCAAAGACAGGGATGTGCCCTTGCAAAGGGGAACAGCAGGCACCATCCTGTTTCCCTGCTCTGAGAGCTCTCACAGAAAAGCTGGTTGCTGCTGCCACCTTTTGACTTTGGAACTACCTGGCTATGTTATTTGCAAGAGACTGAATCACAGAACCATAGGAAGGTTTGGGTTGGAAGGGATCTTAAAGCTCATCTTGTTCCACCCCTGCCATGGACAGGCCACTAAACCAGGATGCTCCAAGCCCCATCCAACCTGGCCTGGAGTGGACAGAGCTGGTTGCTCCCAGGTTACCTTCCTCTCCGTGAACTTTCCCATCATAGTTATTAATAAGTTCTTCAATGAAAGTTTCATCTTCTTCCTTCACCTCGTCGCCCATGTAAGGGATATTGCACAGAACCGTTTCATCCTCCACCTGAAGAGAGATCAGACAGAGCTCAGAGAAGCTGAGAAGCAGAACTCAGAGTGGCTGCTGACCCCACCGGGGCTGTGCCCAAGGCTGCTCTGGTCCCTGAGACCTGCCAACAACACGGTGCACAGCAAAGGCTCAGGTGTCCCATCACTGACACATCAGTGCTATCCCACTCTAACCCAGCCACAAATGAAAGGACCTGCCTAAGAAACAAAACTCTTCACATAAAGGGAAATAAAAATCAGAGGAAAAACCACAAACAAATAGCTCCCCCCAAAAAACATATTTACTCCTTGAATCCTGTGAATCAGTGGTGACTCTGTCAAGGAGTCAGGTGTAAAGGAGACTGACTACCTGGGGGAGGTAGCGTGGACACAAGGTTGGCTATAGGGATTCTACAAAACAAACAACTAAAGGAGCACTTTCCATCATCTCTCAGGTGAAACAAGTGGGACGGAGAACCATGTCCCAGCTGTGTAACAATCAGACACTGACCTCACTGAGACCCCACACTCCCCACGTACCATGAAATTCTGCTGAAGAGGGGACCAGGAGTACATAATGGGCACCAGTGCCACGGTGTTCAGGGTCCTCATGTACAGTGTCTGGCTTGAAAACCCTGGGAAAATGCTCTCAACAGTGCACTGAAATACAAATACAGAGAAGGTCAGTGAGGAACCACCCTGGGTGCCACAGCCTGAGGGAAACTGAATTCAGGACAAACACAGAAGCCCCACATCCACTCTGTGGACTCCATCACAGGAAAAAAGCCTTGGGGGTACTTTTTCTTCATTTCTGCATTCCAGAAATGTGAGGCATGGCCTGACACTGCCCTAGGACAACACAGACAAAAACGAATCCATATCCCCACAGCTCCCTGCTGAGTCCTGGTTCCCACTTGCTGTTCTGTCCCTTTTCCTCTGCACACCTGTTTCAGGAAGGGGTGCCCACTGACTGGCTTCATCAGCTGCACTGGCTGCACTCGAAGCTTCTTCCAGTCTTCATTAAGAATCTGAGTCTTTTCATGAACCTTCGCAAAGTTGGCCACAAAGAGAGCCTGAAAGGAGAGAAAGGAGCTCTCAAAATTTAAGAAAACCCATTGAGAACACCAACAGCACTGAAAGGGCTCAGCGGAGCTATCCTGTAAAAACCAACTGGAAATGAGCTCTCTTGCAGCAGTTACACCAGTAACTGAGAACGAGGAGAAGTGACGTCTCTTCCCGTTGATCCAGCTTGCAAGTCAAGCACAGCTTATCAATTCACCTTGCTGACACCCTCCGGCACCACTCAGACACCGTGAGCTGAAATGAAGCTTTTTTGGGACAACTCAGCCCTGGCTGTACCTTTGCTCCCATGTTCGCCTGGAACCTTTTGAGCTGCCGCAGGCGCATGTACTCGGACTTGACTTTCCTCTTCCAGTACATGATACACTTGGATGTCGGAGGAGTGGTAATTTCCATTTTTCTGCAACGGTACCGAAAGTATAAATATTAAACAACAGAGAGCTCAACCCCGGAAAAAATATCAGAAAAACACCCCCATGAATGGGAAAAAAACCACTCTGTGCATCACGGACTTAAGCCAAGCAAAACAACGCCGTTGCCGTGCAGGGCTCCTGTCCGGGAACAGCCGCAGCCGGAGCGCACGGACAGGCCCGCGGGAGCGGCGAGGGCCGGCGCGGACCAGAACCGCCCGCTCCCGTACCCCGAGCCCCCCGAGCCCGGGGCTCGCCGGGCTCCCCG
>VWZN01003795.1:372-11024 GCA_013396955.1 Regulus satrapa | reverse complement strand
GGAGAGCGAGGAGGTGGAGACGCGGGCGGTCGCCACCTCCCCCGACGGCCGGTTCCTCAAGTTCGACATCGAGATCGGCCGCGGCTCCTTCAAGACCGTCTACAAGGGGCTGGACACGGAGACCACCGTGGAGGTGGCCTGGTGCGAGCTGCAGGTACGGCCCCTGCCGGCGCCTCCGCCCCCGCCTGCCCGCAGCCGCAGGCCCCCGCCCCGGGCCAGGGGGCTCCGGAGAGGCACTTGGACCCTCTTCCGTCCAGTTTCCCTGGTGTGTGCAGCCCTCCCTGGCCCTGACCCTGTTGCCCTCTGCTGCCTGCCTGGGTGCTGTGTGGGACCCTCGGGGCACCTCCCTGGGCTGGAGCCGGCGGGGTCAGGCACCCTCGACTCTGCTTCTGCCAGTCACTGGGGTGCCCCGCTGCAGGGCAGGGCAGGGACCTGCAGCCGGCTGCGGGCTCCCCTCGCTGCCTTGCGCTGTGCCCGTCGCTGCCAGTGCCTCGGTGCCTCGTGGGTCTGCTGGCCTGGACCCAGACTCCTGCTTAGTGCCGCCGTTCCTGGCCCTCCAGCTCATCACGTGCTGTTTTCCATTTGCTTTCTTGCTGCCTGCACTATGGAGCACGCCAAGGTGCCCACGTTCTTGATGCCAGTCCCTGCTCTGGCACTTTACAGGTGGATCTGGGGCTGAGCATCCCACTGTCTTTCTGATGCTCACCAGCTTGCAGCTTTCCTTCCAGGAGGACGGCAAGGGCAGCAGTGCCCTCTCTGCATGCCTGCCTGTGCTTGTGCTGGAGCTGCCTCCAAGGTTTGCTCCGACAGCCCTTGGGGCATGAGCCTGCAGCGAGCTGGGGCTGTCGGCTGGGAGCAGGGTACAGCACGACCTTGGTGCTCTCTGCCTGCTTGACCTTGGCTGAAATAGTGAACGTGGTCACCTCTGTGTGGTTTCTGAGATGCTGCCAGGGGCTCTCTGCTGGAAGCAGCTGTACCTGTGGTTGCAGGTCTCTGAGGAGCGTCCCCATCTCCTCTTTGCTGCCGCACTCCTCCATCTCCTTGGCTGTCCTGAATCCTGTCAGCAGGATTCTGAGAGCAGTGGCGATAGCGTTGCCTCCACAATGCCTTTTCCCCCTCAAGTGCTTTTTGATGAGCCTGATCTTGCCCATGGAGGAACCCGGGGAGATCTGTGCTGTGGGGCTACCTTTTCTCCTTGGAGCCCCTGGGGAGGGGCTTTGCTGAAGTCCAAAGTCTCCCACAGGCTCCTGACCCTGGGATGGCTGCTGTGGTGGGAAGGTCCAAGTCCTTGTTGACACAGAAAAACGTGTCTTGCGAGTTTGTTGTCCTGCTCCTAAAAGCTCAGTGCAATTGCAGGTAGCTGCCTGGGCTGGGTCCTTGGGATGGCTGCAGCCCAGCAGGGCAAGAAGAGCTCCTGAGAGATTGGCAGGTGGTTTCTAGAGGGGCTGACTGTGGCCTCTCAGTGAGGAAGGTGAAGATTTGCCCCGCACCCCCATGGGTTGCACAATTACTTCAGTTCAGAGCCAGCTCAGTTCTCCTGCCCTCACAAAGCCCCACAGCTCCATCCAAATGCTCCTGAGCTCTCCTGAGTCCTTCAGGTGGCAACCACTGACTGGAACAGGCTCTCCTTGGCGAGCCCAACTCTTCCTTCTCTGGATGAGTCAGCTGTCCCCAGTGCTTCCCACTCAGCTGGCTTCGTGTCCCTCGCTGTGGGTCTCAGCCCCATGTCACAGCTGTGCCCAGCTGCCCTGCCCTGGGGCCTGGCACACACAGCCGGGCTGGCAGCATGTCTTGTTCCCTGCACCCTGCTCTTCCCTGTGCTGCTGTCTTGGGAGGGGCTGCCCAGGGGATGAGCCTGCACCATCTCAGGTGGAGGGGAAAAGGGAGCTGGGAAGCAAAATGCTTCTGTGTCCCAGCCCAGCAGGCACATGCTGGCCCCGTGTCTGGTCCTGCGAGCCAGCCAGGCAGGAGTGGCAGAAGCCACTCCCTTGTCCCCTGGGGGTGGTTGTGGAGAGGTTGGGGTCCAGGCTGAGCTCCTGCCAGGGACCCTCCTGTGAGCATCCCATGGTGTTGGAAGGCCTGGCTGACCCCTCTGGGCTCCCACCCTCCCATGGGAGTGCAGCCAGTCCCTGCTCCCACCCCGTGCCTGCCTCTGCAACCCCTCTGCCCCAGCCCTCTCCCCTCCCACCCTCAATTTGGCTCCATTCCACTGACTGCTCTTTATTCAGTGTCTCTTGTACCCAAATCCGTGTCCCACAAGGGGCTAAGAGCACAGACACAGACATTTAGAAGTTTGTTTTTTTCAGCAATCATGCAAAGAATTGGACACTGTGACACAAATATGGGATTTGGAACCACAAATAAAAATGGCTGTGGTTCTTCCATTTAAAATAGCTTTGTCCTGTGCACTTCACAGTTCTCCTTCTCTTGCCTTTCAATTCCAAATGAATACTTAACCTCAGCCTGACCTGTTCTGCACCAGAGAACCTGGTTCAGCTGCTGTGATGGATCCCAATCCCAAACCCCAGCTCTCCCTACTGTCCTTGCCCTGTCCTTCCCTCCTCAGAGCCTGGCGAACTGGAGGCTGGTTTTGCCTGTCTTCCTGTGAGACCCCCTGGGGACCTGCCCATCCCTGTCCCCTCTCCTGAACGCAGCGTCTGTCTGCGCCTCCCGCCCCACTGTTTGTGCTTTCCAGCTTTAGCCTGGCACTATTTCTGTCATAGGTGCTGTGGGCAGTGGGGAAAGAGGAAGCTGGGAGGAAACCAGAGGCCCAGAGTGGGGTCGGGCTGTAAATACCTGACTGTGAGATTTTCCTGTGGAATCCCTTGGGGTTCCCCAGTGGGCAAGAGCATTCTGGCCAGCAGGCACTGCTGTGCCTCCCCTGGCTCTGGCACCCAGCTTGAGCTTAGCCAGGAGCCCACAGGGCACCTTGTGTGTGTGCTCACATGGCTGCGAGCACGCACAAGCTCTTGCTCGGCAGGGCAGACCCACAGGGAGAGCAGAGAGGCGCTGGCACCCATGGCTGACAGAGAGCTGGCTCCTCTGCGGGGGGCTCGGGACCTCCCTGTGGCTGTGGACACGGCTGGAGGGCGAGTGCTGGGCACTTTCCAGCGCTGGCTCTGTGCCCCACCATGGCTCTGAATGCCCCTCCAGAGCGCAAGTGTCAGTGCAGAGCCAGGGCCCTTGAGGGCTGCGGGGATGGGAGAGCCCTGGGAGTGCTGCAGAGTGCACGCTGCCAGCCTGGGGACAGCCTCCTGCCGCAGAGGCAACAGCCATCCCCGGCCACCCTCCCTCCTCCTGCCCTGGCCTCAGCTCCTGGCCTTGGCTGTGCTGGGCTCCACGGCAGCCAGCTCCTGGCTCGCAGGACGGGCTGGACCACTGCCACCCAGCTCCTCATGGTCCCCATGCCACCATCCCCAGCGTCCTCCTCCACCCTGTGCCGGTGCTCTTAGGAGAGGACACGGTGTGCCCATGCTGCCGTGTGCCATGGCTGTGCTGGCAGCCCTGTCTGCCCTGCCCTTGCTGCTGTTCCTCCAGCCAGGCTATGGCCAGGCTGGGCTTTGATGCCTGCACTCAACAGGGTGGTATCAGCACACACAGGACTGGAAGCTGCTGCCACTTTGGTCATGTGGAAGGAACGAGCCCAACAGCCCTGGCACAGGCTCAGGGGACACGCTTGGCTCCCCCAGACCTTACTCCAAGCACTCTGGGAGAGGTGGTCTTGTTCTGCCTGGAGTGGGGCATGGCACAGTGAGGGCTGTGCTGGCACAGCTGCTCCAGCTGGGCTCCACTCTCACTGAGCTGGGAGAGCTGTGGCCACCCATGACTCCCCATCTGCCCCCATTCACAGCCCGTGGCAGCTTCCTCATGCCCTCGCAGGTTTGTGGGGTGCAGGGAAGCCTCTGGGCACCTCTCAGTGGGGAGGAGGGGTGATGGTGGCCGTGGCACTGGGCAGGGAAGGCGGTGTGTGCTGCTGGCCTCGCAGGGGTTCGGGTGCTGTTTTCCTCCTTCCATATGAAAGGCCCCATTCATGCTGCTGCAGCAGGCTCAGGTTCTCGTCTGGGCTGAGCCTGTCCCTGAGCATGTATTAAATGCGGGGGGATTATGGAGCAGCTCCAGCCAAGGCATGGGGCCGCCTGTGATGCAATGAAAATATTACGAAAGCTGACGGGGTTGATGGATGGTGGCCACTGGCCAAGAGGCTGAGCACAGCTCTGGCAGCACTGGTGGTGGGAGCTCTGTGGTAGCTCCAGTTTCCTTGGCCTCTGAATGTGGGCTGGGCAGGGGTCCCAGCTTGGAGGCCCCCAGGCTCCGCAGCAGCCGAGCTCTGCAGGTCTCCAAGGCTGTGGTGGAGTTTTCACTGCTCCTGCCCAGGGCTGAGCGCTCACAGCTGCTGCACTCGGGGCTGGACCTGGCCCCTCTAGCTCTGGCCAGTGAGCTCCCCTCTCCCTGCACCCTGGGGCTGCGTCCCTTCAGGATGACGGGGCTGTCCCCTCCGCTGGCCCCTGCCCCAGCTGCAGTCAGCACCCTCGGCTTGTGTTTCCACTTTAATTAACTCGAGCAGGAGGAACATGGAAAAACCTGGGCTGGAGCCTCCCCCGCCTGCTTTCCCCAACAAAGGCCTCATTGAGGCTGGCCCAGCACCTGGCTGCACAGAGCCCCGTGCTCTTGGTGCCCCAGTGGGGGCAGAAGAGCCATGGCCATTGGGTCAGCACAGGGCAGGACGGCAGCAGCTCCTGCAGAGCCCCTGCAGCTCCCCTCCAGTGCAGGCTGGGGGTCCCTGTGCTGAGGCAGCGTGGTGGGCTCCAGCTGGGAGCTGAGCGAGGGGAATGGGGACCTGCATGGGTCCCTCAGTGCCCCATCTGTCATGTTCCCACCCAGAGTGGTGGGCTGGTAGGGCACCACATCCCAGGGTGGCCCCAGCCATGTGTGTGCCACCGTGCTGGGGCACAGCAGGTCTGACCCGAGGTCTGTGCTGGGGCCACAGGAGCCTCTTCTGCCTTGTCTCTAGGGAGGGGGGATGGGGACGTGAGGGTGTTTTGTAGCCAGGGCAGCCCCCTACGCTCGGCAGGGCCCCCTGTGCCCTCCTCACACCCTCACCGGCTCCCACAGACGCGGAAGCTGTCGAAGACGGAGCGGCAGCGCTTCAGTGAGGAGGTGGAGATGCTGAAGGGGCTGCAGCATCCCAACATCGTCCGCTTCTACGACTCCTGGAAGTCGACTATCAAGGGCCAGATCTGCATCGTGCTGGTCACAGAACTCATGACGTCCGGCACCCTGAAAACGTGATTGGGGCGTGCAGGGGAGGGAACAGGGTCCCTGCTGAGGCGCTTTGTTGCTTGCCCGGCCATCTGAGACCGGGTGGGCTTGGCATGGCAATGGGAGCAGGGTGGGATGGAGCCAAGGCTGGGCCACGAGTCTGAGCCCCACAGGTCTGAGCCCTGTTGGTCCCTGGCAGGTATTTGAAGCGCTTTAAAGAGATGAAGCTGAAGGTGCTGCAGCGCTGGAGCCGGCAGATCCTCAAGGGTCTGCATTTCCTGCACACACGCTCGCCCCCCATCATCCACCGTGACCTCAAGTGTGACAACATCTTCATCACGGGCCCCACGGGCTCAGTCAAGATTGGGGACCTGGGCCTGGCCACTCTCAAGCGAGCTTCCTTTGCCAAGAGTGTCATAGGTGGGGCTGGGCTCGTGGGAGCTGTGGGGGCTGCAGGGGGTGGGAGCCCCGGGGTCCTGAGCTGCACTGCTGCTCCCAGGCACGCCCGAGTTCATGGCACCGGAGATGTACGAGGAGAAGTACGATGAGGCAGTGGACGTCTACGCCTTCGGGATGTGCATGCTGGAGATGGCCACCTCCGAGTACCCTTACTCCGAGTGCCAGAACGCCGCCCAGATCTACCGCAAGGTCACCTCGGTGAGGCCCCGGCCGGGTGATGCTGCTGGCTGGTCCCGCTGGGCAAGGGGCTGGGGGGATGCTCAGCTGGAGCTGTCAGGCCTTGCTGCTGTCAAAATGTGTCACTGTGCAGGTTGGGTGAGTGGCTAAAGGTAATCTGGGCAGAGAGGGGTTGCTCTGCCAGAGCATGGAGCTGTGGGTGGTGGTGGGGCCATGGCTTGGCCAGACCCCACATCCCTGGCTCTGCACCAGCCACTGCCAGGGCGTTAATGGGGTGGAACGGGGGCAGTCTGCTTGGTTACCCTGGCTTGGGGCACTGCAGCTGACCTGACCGGTCACAGCCAGCTCCTGCCTGCTGGGGTGGAAACTCAGAGCCCTGGGGCATCCTGGCCTGTGCAGGCACACGTGGCCTGGCCACAGGAGGCACAGCAGAGCTCCCAGGGCCCTGGGCTGGTTGTTCCCTGTGCCCTGGGAGCCCCGGGCCGTGGCGGGTTGGCACGGGGGGTGCTCACTCTCATTACCCCCAGGGCCTGAAGCCCAGCAGCTTCTACAAGGTGAAGGTGCCCGAGCTGAAGGAGATCATTGAAGGATGCATCCGCATGGACAAGAACGAGAGGTGGGGGCAGAGCGGGGCCTGGGTGGCAGGGTCCCCCTGGCCCCGAGCCCGTGCTGAGCTGTGCCCTCTGCAGGTACACCATCCAGGACCTGCTGGAGCATTCCTTCTTCCAGGAGGACACGGGGGTGCACGTGGAGCTGGCCGAGGAGGATGATGGAATCAAGTCTGGGCTCAAGCTCTGGCTGCGCATGGACGACACAAAGAAGCTGCATGGCAAATACAAGGACAACAACGCCATCGAGTTCCTCTTTGAGCTCTACAAGGATGTGGCAGAGGAGGTGGCTCAGGAGATGGTGGGTACAAAGATGGGGGAGCCCTGGGCGCTGTGGGGTCCCCGAAGTGACAAGCTCCCTCCCGTGCAGGTGGTGCTGGGCTTTGTCTGTGAGGCTGACTACAAGCTGGTGGCCAAGGCGGTGCGGGACCGCGTGGTGGCCATCAAGCGCAAACGGGAGAAGCTGAAGCGCGCCCAGGACGCGCCATCGCCCGCAGAGCCAGAGCAGCCGCCGGCCGTCCTGCGGCTGCTCGAGGAGCTCAAATCCCCGCTGCCACCTGGTGCCCCTACGCCTGCCCTGGCCACCCCTGGCTCTGGGGACTCTGCCTTCAGCAGCACCTTCCCCCTGGAGCCCGAGGAGCCCGAAGCTGACCAGCACCAGCACTTTACCTACCGGCACACCAGTTACTCCTCAGCCACCTGTGCGTAGGCACCAAGGGGGCAACAGCCGGGTGGGCAGCAGGATCTGGAGTGGGAGGCGGGTGGGGAGGGGGTCTGTCAGCTTCCCCCAGCCCCACAGCCCTTCCCCAGCCAGGGAAGGGATCGGCTTTGGCTCATGCCAGCGCTCCTCTGCAGCCGACTGTGAGACGGATGGGTACCTGAGCTCCTCTGGCTTCCTGGACTCCCCGGACCTGGCCCATCGCAGCTTTGTGGCCGTGGACCCCACCAGCCCCCCGCCCACCCGGCCCGTGCGCTGCTTCCCCACGGTGAGCACGGCCCCAGGGCCCAGGGCTCAGGGCAGCTGCGGCACCGGCTCACCCCGTCTCTCCCTGCAGAGCATTGCCGTGCAGCTGCCCACTGAGCCCCTGCCCCCCGCCAGTGGCTTCTCCTCCTCGGTGGACAGGTGAGGCTGGGGGGCCGGGCAGGGGCTGGGCACGGAGTGTTCTACTTGAGAATGGCCCTGCTGATGCTCCGGAGCTGGGGCTTCCTGCAGCTACACCTCAGATGTGGCGTCGGGCATGAGCGATGGCTGCGAGGGGCTCTCGGCCAGCGAGCAGAGCACCAAGCTGCCGCCCAAGCGAGCCTCGGGGAAGCTGCTGCGGCGCCGAGCCCGCTCCAGGCTGCGCATCACCAACGTGAGTGCCACGGGGCCAGGAGGGGGCCAGGAGGGTTCTCCTGGGCTGAGCCAGCCCTGCCACCCACAGATCTCTGACAAGAGCGACCGAGTGGTGGAGTGCCAGCTGCAGACCTACAACAACAAGATGGTGACCTTCAAGTTCGACCTGGACGGGGACAACCCGGAGGAAATTGCAGCCGCCATGGTGAGCAGGGCGAGGGTGAAGGCGGGGCCTGCCTGGCCAGGCTGGGTGCTGACCAGCCCCTCCACCCTCAGGTCCACAATGAGTTCATCCTCAAGTCGGAGCGGGACAGCTTCATCAGCCGTATCCGGGACATCATCCACCGCGTGGAGACCCTGCTGCGCAAGGACGGGCGCAGCGGCGCCGAGCTGCCCAAGGGCCCCGAGGCTGAGAGTGCTGTGGGCAGCCCCGTGAGTGCCAGCCTGGCCCTGCCAGTGCTGGGGAAGCTGCTGCTGCTGCTGCTGAGCATGGCTTGGGGTGTTGCCTGGCCCCAGGGAGCCTGGGGGGTGGGGCTGGGGTCCTCCTCTGGTCACTTGCCCGCTCCTGTGACAAGTCAAGGTGCTCCCCAGCCCGGAAGAGTCTCCATCTCCTGTCCCCACAGGTGGTGGCACCAGGGTGGGGCCCAGCGGGGGCTTGGCACAGCCTGGCTGGGTGCCCCTGTGCTGGGCTCAGCTCATCCTTCTCGCAGGTGGACCTGCAGCTGCAGGGGCTCTCACGCTCCATCTCCTCATCCTCACTCAGTGGTACGTCTGTGCCCCTCTGCAGGCCCTTCCCGTTTCCCCAAGGCCCAGGGCAGGTGGCGGCCTCAGCCAAGCCCAGATGGTCTCAAAGGACACATCCTGCCCTGGCTGAGCCTGGCTGTCACCCCTGTGCCACAGACCTGAGCTGCACCAGTCCCAGCCTCTCTGTCCAGTCCCCCGTCCAGCCACTGCTGAGCCGCTTCCCATCAGAGTCCAACCTGGCCAGTCCTGTGGAGCCGCTGGCAGCCCCGGTGCCACTGGGATCCCCCACAGGTACCAGTGCTGGCAGGGTGGGCGTGCTCACTGCACTGGGGCTCCAGCTGCTCGCTGGCTTCAGGCTCCGGGTGCCTGGGCAGGGGCAGGAGCTGGCCCTGGGGGCTGCTCCTGATGCTTCTCTCCCTGCAGGCTCAGCGCAGACCTGGCCCCTCGTCTCCATGACTCCCTCCTGGCTCACGTCGTCACCAGCACTGACACCAACAGTGACTCCCCAGACGACCCCAGGGGGACCTGTTCCCACAGCCCTGCCCCAAGCCCTCCTGTCCCCCCAGCCTCTCCCCACATCCCCCGTTTCCTGTGAGCCCAGCAGTCCCCTGAGCCCCCCTCTGACCAGCACGCCTTTGTCCCCCTCTGCTCCACTCTTGTCCTTGGCCAATGTCTTTTCCCTGGCAGTGATGACCGTGGCCCACACTGTCTCCTCCATTGCCAGCTCAGGTGGGCACTTCTACCCACCACTGCTGCCACGGCCACAGAATCTTGTCCTGGGTGCCCCACGCTTTGTGTACCCCGACCCCACCAGCACAGACAAGCCAGTCCCACCTGGCAGTGGCATCCTGCAGTCAGTGGGAGGTGCTGTCCCCGCTGCCGGGGCGTCCCTATCCTCCCTTCCCTCGACATCAGCCCCAGTGTCCTCCACAGGCAGCGAGGCTGCGGGGAGCCCTCTGCAGCTGCTCAGCACATCCACATCTGGGAGTCCAGAGGGCAGCACGGTGAGTGTGAGTGTGCAAGGGCTGCTCCGGGCAGAGCTCGGTGCCAGGAGGGCTGGGTGGTTGCTGCAGATGCTGCACTGGGGTGGATGGAGCCTCATGGCTTGTGGAGCCGCTGGGAGGGCTGAGTGGGTGGCGTATCCCAGGGCACGGAGGGGAGGACGGGAGATGTGGTGGGACCTGGGGTGGGGCTGCTGATGGTACTCAGGTGCCCACAGGTGCTGCCTGGTGCCCCCAAGCCCAGCCACTCTCTGGTCATCTCGGAGGCACCAGCCCCCAGCGTGCCCAAGGCGCAGCTCTCGCCCATCAACGAAGGTACCGTGGGGCAGGGCCAAGGCTGTGCCTGAGCCAGGACACCGCCACGTCCCCGCCAGCCCACGTGCCCCGAGCCCCACCAGCTGTCCCTGTCCCCAGCAGAGGCCAAGCCCCAGGTGCTGGGCCGGTTCCAGGTGGTCCCAGCCAAGGACCTGGCCGTGAGCTCTCCGGGGCTGGGCAGCAGCGACGGAGAGCAGCACGGCACGGAGCCAGCAGCCAGCGGCTCCTCGCCGCCCGTGGCCCCTGACATAAGCTCCAGCTCGAGCAGTGACTCGGATGTGGCACCGGAGGCACCTCCCAAGGCTGAGGAGGCGTCAGCCGAGGCGAGCACCGCGCCTGCGGCGCCAGCGGGGAGCGACCCAGGGGAGGGCCCCGGGGAAGAGAGCACGGAAAACGTGCCACAGGCCATGCTGAGCCAGGTGTGGCTGAGCTACTCCCGCAGCTTGTCCTATGTGAGCAGCGATGACACGGAGAGCGAGGACGAGGAGATCTGGGAGGAGCTGCAGAACCTGCGCCAAAAGTGAGCAGGGAGGAGGCGACGGAGCCTCCCCCACTCCACCCCCGGTGGGAGCTCGCCGTCCCTGCCCCGAGGCCCCGCTGCCAGCCCCTCTTCTCCGCAGGCACCTGGCTGAGGTGCAGCTGCTGCAGAGCGCCCAGAAGAAGGAGATCGAGGAGCTGTACCTGCGCATGGGGAAGCAGCCGCCGCTGGGCATCGTCTCGCCGGCTGCCATGCTGTCCAGCCGCCAGCGCCGC
>VWZN01003794.1:36758-127877 GCA_013396955.1 Regulus satrapa | reverse complement strand
TGGACATATGTGCATCTCTACAGAGATTGCATTGTTGAATTTTATAAATGCTGCTATTATTTTATGTGTATCAATATATAATTTTATAAAACGTGTTTGGCTGATTATATATAATATTATATTATATGTTACATATATTTTTATATAGAAGTATGATAAAGGACAGTAGAAGAACAGAACATCCAAATCCAAATAATTACATAGTTTCAAGCTAGTTTATTCTTGGATGTTTGATGCTGATAATCTTGTTTGATATTACTTCCTATCTGATCTCCTAGAAAATTGCTAATTATTGACAGTTTATCAAGAGCATAATATAATTAAATTTGACACTCAAAACTTGATTAATTTAGCTTTTTTCTTCTGTTTGTGAAAATAGGCTCATGGCCTTTCAAGTTTTCTGGACGCTTCCCCACAGAATTGGTTCAGAAGTGATTACTATTGGTTAAAACCTTGTTTCAGCTGTGTACCTGACTTTGAACAAACAGTGGATACTGTTGTCACAGTGATTGGATAATTTTCAAAATTCTTGAACTTCGTAAGATCGAAGACTTATTAAGCTAGTGTGTCAACACAACTTTCTCCATTTGGTTTGCTCTGACAGCATTTGTCTCCATGACTTTTTTTTTTTCTTTAGGATGCTGCCAATAGTGTCAATCTCCTTTTTTTCTTGTCATGTTTCCAGCCTGTAGATTTCCATTGCTGACAGTGTAAATAAGTGTGCATTTATTTTCTTTTCATTAGAAAACAGCGGGCTTTGTGTCTGGTTTTGTATTAATATATGCAAGTCAGGGACTTCAGTGTAGTCCCTTACTACAGCAGGATTCTGAAGATAGTAGCAAAGTTAGATTTTTTTGAGTTTATATGTACTGATTTCTTGAGATGCTGCTCAGTTGTCTTCTAAAGGTTAAAAAACATTTGAAGAAAAGCCAAATAAGTTTAAATGCATTAACAGATTACTTTTACAAGGTAAGAGTACATTATAAGGTATATAAGATTATATAAACGATGTAAGTATAAATTATTAATAATTAATATAAATATTATAAGGTATATAAGTTTATAAGGTACATTTTAAAGTATTATAAGCTTTTCAGAGTGAGTAAAGGGAGAGATGAGGACTCTAATGTGTCAGTATACAAGCTTGTTCAGCTTGTAGCAGTTATTGTAGAATCCCCTACAAAACATTTTACTTTATATTCTGATTCTGTGGATACTTGCAGTTGTTTCCCATGCTTTTTCCCAAAATTTCCCAGCTTCACAGCTCTTTGTAATGACAGTTCATATTCTCAAAGGGAGTTGAGGGTCAAAAATCAGATCTTCAAAATCAGATCTTTCAGCACAGATTAAGGAAAGTCAGCAAAGGCAAAATTCTGCCTCACAGGAGGATCCATAGAGCCTAAATGATTTCTTGGATGTAAGTGCACCTGAGAGATAGCCAAAGACACACTGCACAAGAAAGGTGTCTAATCATTTTACTACAAACACTGACATAAGGGATTACTGTGTTTTAAGTTTAGAAAGCTGTACTCAATAAAGGTTTTGTTCTGTGGCATGTTCAACCACATGGATGTAGCGGGAAATAAGAGTAGCTTAATTTCACTCAGCAAGATGAAGGTTGATAGGGGGAGGAATATGATTCTTATGAGTTTGTGTTTTGCAGATAACTACCATCAGGGTAAAGTGCTACTTAGTTTGAATAAAATAGATTTCAAATTGTGATTTTTAAATTTAGGCTGAAAATTTAAGTTAATGTTTCTGAGTACTAGAACAGCCAAACTCAAGATTAGTCTTTTTAGTGTATTAGTGACAGACAATAAAATTTCAGCAGAACTGCAATTCTCTTTCAAGACAGAATCTGATATTTTAATGGTCATTGTTTGAAGCTAAATCTGTGCTTGTAAGGGACTTTACTCCATCATCCTTCTGTGCTCTATATTCCTGTTAAATTCTATGCATTAAAGGAGACCTCTCTCCTAATCTGCTGGGATTCTCTCTGAAACAATAGAAAAATATAGGTTCTACCTTTGTAAAATAGGCAGGAGAAATGTTTCTCCTTTATCTACAGAGAAGATAAAAATGACAAAATTATGCTAGAATTCTACTGATCCTAGGGTGGAAGTGAGATGAGTGGAGTACCAGCCTGTATAATTCACAAAATCAATCTTACTATACTTCAAGTGGGAGATATGGTAGAGACTGTGTGACCTTTGTTGCCCTCTTGCATTTAATTTCTAATTTTGTAGAACTCCTTCATGTAATATGACATCCAAAATGATAACAATATTCCAGCCTTGGTCATACTGGCTCTTCAGTACTAAGGAGTAATGAGTATGGTACTTTCGACTGCATTTGCCCAAAGCACATAGATGTCTTGCGACCAACAGTTATAGTCTGAGAAGGATGAGGTTTCAAGTGGCTTTATGTGGCCAGTACCTGTGACATGAGCATCTTTTTAAGAGAAAATGTACTGGAAGGATCGTAGTGAATGTAAAATAAATGTTAGAACATCGGAATATAACAGGACTGAACATACTCTTCTGGATCATCAAATTCCTTTCCCTGCACTTGGAGGCAATCAAGAATACACTTCTCTAAACAAACTCCTGAAGTAATTTTTGCTTCTCTATCTAATTAAGCAGAAAAAAGAAAACAGAAAATTCAGCTTTTTGTGTTGCAATCAAACATATTTATAGCCTAGTGCTGCAAGAACCAGTTTTGATCACAGACCCTTAAATTTAATTAATGGTAGTTGCAAATGGAAAAAGCAGGATGCTGGTATCATACATAAGAAATGCAGGAAAAATTAATTGCATTTAGATTGCATTTAGATTCTAGAGGTCTGCATCAGACATGTAGTACAGGCCAGCAAACAATAGAAATATATTCTATTTCATTCTATAGTAGGTTCTAATTCAGATGATGAGCTACTATATAAGGAATGTATGTATTTAATATCCCATTTAAGCAATGATTTTCTTCCAAATGCAGGCAAGGAAAGAGGAAGCGGTACTAGACAAAGCTCTAATTCTAAGTATTCTTCACTGGCAATGATTACCCTTTGCTTTGATAAAACATACTGAATGTACTGCTAGAAGAGTTTTTGGCTGTGGGCTGTGTCAATTCACCACCACAGACTGATTATTCTTGTGGACCCAATGACAAAGGACCACAGGTACCTCAGGTGAAGCTGAGGTACTCAGTGCTTCCTTTGCCTCAGTTTTAAACAGTAAGATATGTCCCATAAACATTATATTGGGTCAGTTAACCACCCCAGACTGCTGAAGCTGGTGCATGTCAGGAAAAAATAAGGACAATGATTCTGTTGAAGGGTTTGTTTCCTTGTTCAAGGATCAAATACTAGCAAAATAATTTTTTACTGGGTTAGTTTTGCAGGGCACATAAAGATATGTATTTATATCAATGATGTTGTTATTGACAATTAGTTTAACTAGGATGTGAATCTGCAATGAAAACATTTTTATTATTTGGCAGAAGTTTAAAAAACGTGTTATAGTTTTTTGTGAGTGGAATTTATTATCTGTTTGAAATCTGTTCAGAGGAGGTTTGAGCTGGACATCAGGAAGAATTTCTTAATGAAAGGGTTTGTTAAGCTATCAGAAAGGATGTCTAGGGAGGTGGTCACTTGGTACTTAGAGCTTTGGTCTAATTGACAAGGTAGTGATCAGTCAAGGATTGGTCTTTATGATCTAGGAGGTCTATTCCAACCTATATGATTCTGTCCTTCTGTGAAATAACTTCAGTATAAATTATTTAAATTGTGTTTAATAGTAATTGGTTGCTACACAGAAGAAAGAAGGAGTTAAAGAGAGGGAATTTGCAGCATGCTGCTGAACAGAATGGATTCTGCATTTAAGACTATTTTGCTACTGCAGTTAAATAATCAGTTAACTCAAAACTGAGAAGCCAGTGTGGAGCTAAGAAAGTTGGAAAAATTGGTGCACTTAGAAGATGGTAGAGAGCAACCTTGCTATGATTTCTTCCTCTGCACCCTTGGATGCCAGGTGTCTGGTTGGTTTAATTAAAGCCCAGGTCAGTCTACCTCAAATGTAGGTAATGCTTCACACTGCTGAGGATCTTCTCTGATACAAAAGAAAAAATTAATAAAAAAATGTATATGAAACCTTTGCGTTGTTTTTCAGACTTTCTAAAAAATTGATGTCACAGGTATATACTGAATTGTGAAAATATAGCAAGCTTACAAAATTCAACACATACACAGAAAAACTATGATAAATATAAAATAAAGCTCATGTGGCTTTTTTCAAGAGCTACATTTCACAGTTCATAGGTTTTGTATTTATCACTAGTAAAAAAAGTTTGCTTTCAAAATGAATTTAAGCATAAAACTAAATATTTCCTTGCTTGATTTAAGTATTTTGTGAAACAAGAGGAAGTACTTCCCTACTAACAATTCTGAAAAGTTATTTATTAAAAATATCAAATAATGAAACTAATATTTAGTCATTACTGTTGTGAGTTGTGATATATTCCACATTCCATACCTATTATTATCTTGCAGAAAAATGGTCCTTTTATATTTAAGATTTTAGCAATTTGAAGTATTACCAGTGCTGCAGAGGACTGTATCTCTAGAACAGAGAAGGCAAGAAGCAGAAAGGAAATTTATGCTAAACAACCTAGAATAAATAATATCTTGTAATTTTACTTTTTGTGAAGAAATTTGGAGTCACAAAGGACTAATTTTTTAAACTGAAATTTAAATTCATATTCATTAGTATTTAATGAACAAACTATTGCTGATGGTTACATTTTTTGGGAAATACTGAGTTTAGGGAAGTGTATTTGAGCATATGTATGTAAAGAATAATTAAGCTACTATTCAATAAAGAAAAAAGATGAAGTTGTGGGGAATATTAAGTAGTTTAGCAGAGTAATTCTAGAAGAGAAAATTATTTGCAATTTAATTTCTGTTGAAGATTGGGATCTTAATTGGCTGAAATAAGATTGAATTAGTGAATTAGAATTTCTGCTTTTTAAAGAGAATGTAGCATATTTTTAACATTTCTCAGAAAACTTAAGTTTGATATGTCCACTTTATTTTTAATAATCACAAAATAATTATTAATGAGATACTTAATAATTATGGTTGGAAATGGATGAGGATTTCAGTAGTAGCAGACTGGACAAAGTTTCAGAGCTATCATGAATCAAGAATTAGCAGGATATGTTGGCAAGCCCCTGAGTGAACGAATAAATAACATGTCAAGATTATGAACTGTAATACTGAAACAAATGGTGGAGATGAGTAGTAAGAGATGTTGTACAGTTGTACAGTTTATCTTGTCCAGATTCAGTTAATGCCTGAGCATACAATTATAGAGAAGCATCAGCAGGGTGAAGAGGAGAAACCAGAGCCAAAATGTAAGGTACATGGATGCTGAAGTAGAGAGAGTAAGACAAAGTGAAGTCAGCCTGACTGCTTTTGTGAGGCAGAAGGGAGTTTAGGGAGTTTCCATCTTTGTGTGCCCTGCTGTCCTGAGCAGTCCCTCATTTCTCATCCCATGACTGCTGACTCCTTTCACACTGGCTTGTTCTCACTCTGAGGACAAAAGAAAGGAAAAAAGGTGTAGTTTTAAATGATGATTGATAACAGCTTTTTCTTCTTGTTGAAATAAGATGTAGCTGGCTACAGATTCTCAGGTCTCACTGTGTAGTAACAGTGGTTACAAAATGCATTGAAGGCAGGGTTACTGCTCTCCCTGCTGCACTCGAAATACACAGCAGATAGAGGATTAGAATATTTTTATTAATTATTATTCAAAATGGTTGTGCCGTTGCATGAAGAGGAACTAATAATTTCTCTGTGTGCTCACAGCCGGGGCAGCGAGAACAGACTGGCCCTGCGGCGGCAGACCATTCTCCGGGAGAAGGGCAGGAGGCAGGCCAGCCGAGGGCCAGCCTACATGTTCAATGACCACTCCACCAGCCTGTCTCTGGAGGAGGAGCGCTTTCTGGATGCCGCCGAGTATGGAAATATTCCAGTGGTTCGCAAGATGCTGGAAGAATGTCCCTCGCTCAATGTGAACTGTGTGGACTACATGGGCCAGAACGCCTTGCAGCTGGCAGTGGCTAACGAACACCTGGAGATCACAGAGCTGCTGCTGAAGAAGGAGAACCTGGCCCGGGTGGGGGATGCCTTGCTTTTGGCCATCAGCAAAGGCTACGTTCGGATAGTGGAAGCCATCCTGAACCACCCCGCATTTGCCGAGGGCAAGAGGCTGGCTCTGAGTCCCAGCCAGTCGGAGCTCCAGCACGATGACTTCTATGCGTACGATGAAGACGGCACTCGGTTCTCCCATGACGTCACGCCCATCATTCTGGCTGCTCACTGCCACGAGTACGAGATCGTGCATACCCTGCTGCGGAAGGGGGCTCGGATCGATAGGCCACATGACTATTTCTGCAAGTGCAGTGAGTGCAATCAGAAACAAAAGCATGACTCTTTCAGCCATTCTAGATCCAGGATCAATGCCTACAAAGGTCTAGCCAGCCCTGCATATCTCTCTCTGTCCAGTGAAGACCCTGTCATGACTGCCTTAGAGCTCAGCAATGAGCTAGCTGTGCTAGCCAACATTGAGAAAGAGTTCAAGGTGAGTAGAGGGACATTGATTCTGGCAGACAGGGAACTGCAAACTTTATCCTTCATAAATCAGAAAGATAATGTGGTAAAAGACACAGTTTTTTACTGAATGGAAGATTTAAATCTTTGTAAATGTCATATTGCTGTGTGCTGATTGTAATTAATGCAGCTTGTGTAGAATGTGCCAGTGAACTAATTTTCTACTTTCTATGAGGCAGGAGAGTGAAGGAGCCCCTTCAAAAACCCCTGGCTGAAGCTGGTTTAGGGCAGGGGAAAGAGGAGACTAAAGTGGTACATTTTAGTCACTTATGACAGATAAGTTTATTCCATTAAACCCTTGTGCATTCCCTTTAGTTTCTTGTATTTGGATTTGAGGCTTTCATACTTCTAACAGTGTTTTGCATTCATTCACAAGGAGGAGTCTAAATAAATGTCCTCCTTTTTTAATGTTCTGGTATTTCTGTTCACTTCTTCCTCTAGCTTACTTATTTCTTAACTCTCTTGAGTTAAGAAGTCTTTTCAGTATTACACAGACATTTTAGTATTTCATAAATGCATGTTTTTGAAAAAAATATTAATAGTTAAGACCCAGGCTCCATAGATTCTTGAAGCATGAGTTAAGACAGTAATAATATAAGGTTTTGTCTGTCTGTAAATGCAAAGTCAGGCTTTGTGCAAATATTGCCAATATTATTTATGACCTGGGTTAGCTAAAATCACTTAGCCTGGGCTTGCCTCATGGCGCCCTGTCAAAAGCAGATGCTCCTGTGACAGAGCAATATATATAGACTTCACTAGCAGGAGATCAACATCCTTCCAAAGCTGTAAAAGAATAATTTCCAGCATTGTGTTAGCAAGTGTTTGAAGTTGTCATGATCAATATTTAACAGTAATCTTAGCAGTGGTACAGTTCCCAAGACTTTGAATGTGTCTCTACTCAGCCAACCTGAGCTGAGGTGCTGCAGTTCTGATTGAATTCCCCTGGATCTGTGCTTATAGGTATATTTTTGTGGCACCAGTGTATTATAAGAAGATGAAATATTTCTTGGAGGGGAAAAATAAGAAGGAGGAATGTACAAGGTGATCTTAAAAACAGCAGTTGAACTGCTGAAATTGGAGGGAAGGAGACAAAAACAAAATACTTGGAGGACCATTTCAGATCATTGCACAGGATGAATATCTGCCCCATGAAGTCCCTGGCAGAAACCTTTAGGACCTCATTGGACTGAGATTTAATCCTGATTTCACGTACAGTTCAGAGGAGAGTATTGAAACCACATACTTCTTTCTCTTTAGCAGCTGCTGATGGGAACAAAAGGACTTGATTAACTTAAAGTGGAGTAAATTTAGAACAGAGCTGAAAAACAATTTTCATAAACCGTAAGTGCAGCATGTTAAGTTCAGAGCTTTGTTGAGATAAACAGCATGCCTGATTTGTACGGGCTGTATAGATCCCTTTACTGCAGTTGGAGTGACACAAGCTAAGATTATTATAAAGATAAATAAACTCATCATCTGGAATTGCCAGCAAGAGGTGCCCTTCAAAGGTGCTACAGTACACAGTCAGTGAGATGAATGGGAGCACAGTACCTGTCCGTGGTACCACCAGGCAGGGAATAGAGCACACAGGTGAGAACCCAAGTAGGCTGGCTCACAGAACAAGCTTCTGCAGCCAGCTTTGAAGTGTCATGAGGAGGTCCTTCTTTGGTGAATTCTGCTTTTCCAGTTCCTCTTTTGTTTCAGTTGCTTTCTCTGAAATGAGAGCTTTACTTCTAGTGTAGTGTTGCACAAAGAATTTTAACATATTTTTGATACTGTCCCTGAGCAGAAACAGGAGGTTAGATGAGAGACAAAGCAGCTGTATACTGCTGGGGATTAATCATCCAGGCTCTACTGGGAATATGCATGCTCTCTGGGAGAGTGGAGTGGAGTGGAGTGAAATAGGAACTTGGAGGAGCACAGGCGCAAGGCAACGTGGACGTTTAACTCTCCAATAATGTAAGGTTTCATTAAGAGTGGGCAGCTGGCAACATAAGGTCTTTTGGGAATATTTTTATAGATACTAAAATCATGTGGTGGTTTTGGACAAATATTAAAGACTATGGAGTACATTTATAACTGAATTGATGAGAGTTGACATTTACACTATTGATAAGCAGTGACATTTACAATATCTAGACAGGCCAAGGACTTGACTGCAAAATACCTGCCTTAGGTTAAGTGGAGGCAGTAGAAATGTGTAAAAATTATGAAAAATGGAGGCTGTCAGCTTTACTGACTCTGGACTTGTTTGCACCCCAACAAGCTCATATTCCTGCTTGCAGCATTTAATCTAAAATATTGTTACCCTTCCTTAATTTCAGGAGTTTGCTACAATTATTTGGAGAGTAAAGTCAAAATGCTTTAACTTGTTAGTGTAATCAAAACAAATATATTTTTTAGTGCATAGGTTAGCTGGACATGACAAATCTTTAGCTCCATCTAGGGTTAGCCTGAACCATTTAAAGTATTTCAAACCTAAAGTATTAGCTAAATTAAGACTGAGCTTTCTGGTAACACAGCATTTTAGGTCACCTATCTTATAGTGCTGATAGGGTATTGTAGCAGGGGAACTTTCCAGTGGTTTCCTACAGCAGCCAGTGATGCAGGTAATTTCCAGGTCTTCTTGAGAGGCACTAGGAAGGATCAGTGCTAAACTGTGATGCCAGTTGTTTTATGGTTGTCCTATAAATTGCTTCTCTCTCCTAATATTAGAGAGAATACTGTCCATGAAACTCTGATTCATACAAAATAGGAAATTCCACAGTCAGGGGAAATGCCATATTCTCTGGAATAAACCCCTTTCTTTCTACAAACTTATGCAGTAGTGTAATCTAAGCATTACATGCCTTTCACATTTTGTTGAAGGTATTAAAAGTATTGCAGTTGCAATATTTATAATATTTATAAAAGTTGCAGTATTTAAGAGTGTTTTCGAAATTCATACTTTATTGGGAGCAACATCAGGAAAAAGTGGAAGACTACTCCTGAAGGAAGAATAACTGGACAGACACATGTATAGCACAGCATAGAAATATTTCTGTACTAAACAAATAGCTAATTCAAGCTTCCTGAGTAATTCTGAGATGTTCAGGATTTTCTGAAGACCATATAATTTACTTTTGTGTCATAGAATCATAGAATGGTTTAGGTGGTAACTGACCTTAAAAGTCATCTAGTTCCAACTCCACTGCCAGGGCAGGGAACCTTCCATTACATCAGGTTACCCAGAGCCCCATCTAATCTGGCTTTGTACATATCCAGGGAGGGAAAGTCTTCTAAAGACAACCTTTTCTTGTGCCTTACCGCTCTTATAGTAAAGAAATTTTTCCTAATATGTAGTCTAAACTTATGCTCCTTCAGCTTAAGGACATTGGCTCTGGGCCTGTCCCTCCAGGCCTTTATCTGAAGTCCCTCTCCATCTCACTTGGAGCCCTTTTAGGTACTGGAAGGTTCTGGAAGGTTTCGCTGGAGCCTTCTCTTCTCCAGGCTGAGCAACCCCAGCTCTCTAAGCCTGTTTGCATGGAAGAGGTGCTCCACCCCTCTGATTGTGTTTGCTGGCCTCCTTTAGACTCTCTCCAAGAAGTTGACCTCTTTCTTATGTCGGGGTTCCAGAGCTTGATGCAGCCCTGCAGGTTCTCAGCAGGGCAGAACAGAGGGGCAGAATCCCCTCCCTAGCCCTGCTGCCCAGCACTGGCTGCAGCCCAGGACACAGCTGACACTTTAGGCTGCAGTCTCACTTTGCTGCTTCATGTTGAGTTTTTCATCCACAACACTCTCAGTCCTACTTCCCATGGGTTTTCTTGATATCTTCTCTACCCAGCCTGTTCTTGCGCTTGGGATTGCCTCAGCACACATGCAGGACATGGCTTAGTGTGCAGCTTTACAAAGTTTGATATTATATATATTATTTTTAATGTTGGAGATGGTTTTCTGTCATCTCAATAGTTTGTCCAAATAAGAGCTAATATTTTTATTATGCGCATAAAGATGTAGATGATATATGACAAATGTTGTCCTGCAGAGATGTGGCCTGAAGTTTTGAGAGGGACAGCTGTGGCCCTGTGCTGTTCAGAAATGGATAAGATTAGAATTTATTATAAAGTCTACTGCAACTATAATGACAACTGACTGGTTTATTGTTTAAAGGGATTGAATGGAAAATGTGTTTTTAAACATAAAGTTAAACATAAACCTATTACTGTTAGCTGTAATCACCCTAATAAGATAATCTGAATTTGCTTTTCTGATGGGAAGCAAAATTCAATTTATCATGTCAAAGTCTAATTTTCTGCTGGTTTTTTGTTGGGGTTTTTTTCATTTATACAACCCCTGTTGCAGAAATAGGACACCAGTCCTCGCTACAGCTGTTGTCGGCTTTCTTAAAGAAAAAGTAACATCACCTGTTAGAGAAGAAGGAGTGAAACACTGAAGACATAAGGCCCACCTTTGAAAGGGAAATAAATAATGTATTTAACTGCCTACTGTGACATCTAAATCCAACTTTACATCCTACTATGAAATCCTAAGTTCTAGTACAGCAGTATCCATGTTTCTGATCTTGGCCTCTACAGTTCACCAAGCAGAGCCAGGACATGGTCGGGAGCACTGCTCCATCCCATCCTTGGGGTCCAGTGTCAGCCTGCATCCTGAGAGCATTCTCATCCCAGGCACAGTCTTGGCAACAGCAGGAGCCTATGACTGGTTTCACCTCTTTTTCACTCAGGGGACTGTGTGAAAAAGAGGTGAAAAAACCTTTCTTCTGAGAGGTGCAGCTGTAGTGGTGCTCTCCTGGTCTTCTGTTGCATGGTCAGATGTAAAGCAGGGCATGGTCAGTGGAAGTTTTCAAAGTGGTGAGAGCCGGCTTGCTCCCTTACTTGGCACCTCAAGACAGTCTGCTGCTGCCATGAACACCCAAGGGCAGGTGACTCCTCTCAGCAGTGCTATTCTCACTCTCACCCCTCTGCCACCAGCACTGTTCCACTCGATCCTCATCCCCCACAGTGCTCACCCCAAATCATCACCTTCTTTCTGCAGGATGGGAGCAGCTAGTACTGCTCCCTCATCCTTGGTGTTGTGAAATTTGGCACAATTTGATTTTCCTAAACTGCTGAGGAGCCCTGAAACAATATCACATGCAGGCAGTAAAGCATGCACGCTTTACTGCAGAATTCAGTGCTGATTTTTTTAGAACCTTCAACTGTAATTTAATTTCTAACTACTATCTAAAGTTTATCAGGAATTTTTTTTAAATCACTAAGTTTACAATATGCAGTAAAGGAGAACTCATTATTCTTGCCTTTGTCCATTTTTGAAAATAAGTTAAGCCAAACAAATTGTCCCATTCCCTTGGCTCACATAAATTGGACATGTCGGAGACACAGAGAGGAGGAACTTTATTTGTGTGTGTGATAGAGAGACATTAAAGACTGTTTCAGTAATTTTTGTTGTAATTTCATTTTTGTTCTGCCTTCCCCTGACTTTGCCTGTGCCGTGGCTGTGGTGGAAGCAGTGATGGGCAATGCTCACTTTCCCAATTTCCCAGTTTGCCAGTGTGACTGCCAAGAACTTTTCATCTCAGCTACCACCACTGGTCACAGCTGTGGCAGTATTTCATGGGAGAGGGGACTGTTTTTCTCAATTTACAAATGAGAAAAGAAACTGATGGATTTTATGGATGAATTTATGAGGTGCTAATATCTACTGTGGTACTGTGTACAAACACAAATTCAGAAGGGATCATTGGCCTGTAGAGTAATGGTTTCCTCACATACTGTTTTGAAACTCCATGTCAGATGTCAGTCTCTTGGGCTGGAAAATACTGATGAAGACTGTGTGTGAGTGTGGATGTATGTACCTATCTTCTACCAGAAAACATAAACATACTAGTAGTGTATTACAATGCTTCATAAGTTGTTATGAAGGCCAAATGATGTTTGGTTTATGTTTATTGAAAGCTATATATATTTTTTTATATTGGTATTCAAGGGTCAAATATCAGTTTGTAAGAATTGGTACTTAATCATATAAGGGTGGGTAGTTGCCTGTATGTTTCTCCTTTGTCTGTTAATTTTAAATGGCTAATTTTCCTTCTATTTGGAAGAGAAAATTCATGTGTTAAAAATACTGAATACTGAATCTTTGCTTCTGTACAAAAATGAAAGCCAAACGGAAGGTTAAATATTACTCTCAAAAAAATGTCTTTCTGTAGTGCTGGAAGTCAGGATTTTGGTTAACCTCTCCTGTTATTCATCTGAATGAAAACAAATGATGCAATAATAAATTATTCAGAATGTCAGGAAATTATTAGTTTTAGTATTAGCTTCTGTTGTCTTTGTAGATAAATGGCATTGAAGTGCCTTTTGCTTTTATGACAGATCTGAGTTACCTTGTTTATTTTATATTATTAAAAAAATAAATCACTAGCAGTTTTATGTAGATGTAAAATAGTGTCTGTAAATAATGGTCTGTGAATGTTTGCATCCATCTAAGCAAAGTGAAGTGTAAAACTTGGATGCAATCCTTTAAATATATTCAAATAATAAACTGTTATTGTAGTGTTGTGGGTAATAAAGCACAAAGATGCATGAAGTACACTCTCAGCAAATAAATTAGGGTATCCTGTATGCTCATTCTCTTCCAGGATGAAGTATTGGATGCATTAGATGGTGGTTAGTATGAAGGAAGTATTTGAAGAGAAGGGGCTAGCTAGAGACTAAGAGTGGAAGAAGGGGGAATACCCTAAAGAACAGACTGGAAGAGGGGGGAAATGTGTCAGTGTAAAAAAAGCATTTGTAGAAAATGACTTTGAACCTGCCACAGACACTACATGAGCAGTCCTATGTGGTGTGGTGTGGTTGGAGGTTTCTGCCATTCTTTTGTTTAGGAAAAATTCTACAGTAATTTTATCTTGTTAAGAAAGAAGAAATAAAAATAGCAGAAGTTGCTCACACGTGGGAACCTCTTGTGAGGTTTTTTTTTTTGGCTATAGATACATATCTATAGCTAACTCCCTGTCTGCCCAGCTGTATCCAACTTTATGATCCAAACATAGCTGTATGTAACGAGTGGTTAATGAACTGCAGATTGCAATGACCAAAACACCATTTTCTGGTTTGACTTAAGTCTTTCGGAAAACATTGCTCAAGGAGAACACTTGTTAGTTAAAGCAATAAGCAAATGAAGCTGCAGTTGCAGAGTGACATTTTGGCTCACATGTGAAGCCTCCTGTGTAATCCTTGAGCTAGAGCAGAGTTGCAGTCAGAGATGTGGTCGCACCACACAAGCTGTACCAAGGCTGGCAGTGTTGCCAGAGAACAGCAATCAAACCTTGTGTTTGCAAGCTAGAAGAGATGTTGGAAGAGGAGAAAGCCAAAGTTTACAAGAATAATTCTAGGCCTTAGAAAATTCAGTACATTTAGGCAATTCCGAAGAAGGTTGAGAACTTCTGAAGAAGGTTGAGATGTTAATTTGCCCAGTTGAAATCTCTGCAATACAATTTTCTACATATTTTCTAGACTTCTGCAACAGTGAATAGAAAAATTTCCCCTGTGCTATACATCTCAACTTGAACTGGTCATTAAAATGTGTTGCACAATGTTTATTAAAGTATTTTTGTTTTTTTTCTTTTTCTACTTTTATTTCCTCTAAAGCACATCTAGAGGAGTGACTATGGTGTAAAAATTGGTGATGCAGATGTGCAAGACAACCAAGGTGAGATGAATCTCACTCCTTGAACATCTGGGAAAAAAACAATATAACAAGATGCAAAGAAGTTATTCATGTTCACAGAGGTGTAGGTGGAATGTAGAATTGCTTTTCTCATGTCATATCTAAAGACCAAGCTTTTTCTTTCTGCTTCTGTTTTCTAGAATGATTACAAGAAACTGTCTATGCAATGCAAAGATTTTGTAGTCGGATTGCTTGATTTGTGCAGAAATACAGAAGAAGTGGAAGCTATTTTGAATGGTGATGTAGAGATGAGTCATAATAATGGAGAACATGGTCGTCCCAGCCTTAGCCGCTTAAAACTTGCCATCAAGTATGAAGTTAAAAAAGTAAGCAATTATGTTGAGCAAACAGTCATGTCATGATGGTGGTATAAAATTGTGCCATGGTTAAATGTTACGTTTTGGTAGCCTGCAAAACTGAAATCAATATTTGGGACCTTTGGGCACAGTGGTTTTGCAATCAAAGGAATCCCTGCTTGCAATGTAAACAAGAAGCAAATAGTCCCAATGCACATGAGAGCAAGTGGCTCTAAAACAATGTGCAGGTATATGCAAAATTTGTTTATGTATATTTTTATTTTAAATCTTTTTTTAAACAAAAAAGGTGGAAACATTTTGCACTACTTCTGAAACCTGGAAAAATATAAGATTTAATAAAAGCTATAGAAGAGCACACCAGTGCACTACATAATAAATACTTATACAGGTTTTTGTCAAGCTCTTGTATCTTGCTCAGAAATTTGAGAAAAACTGAAGAAATGGCATGTCTCACAGAAACTCTGCTTGTGTCTGTACAGAGGGATCAGAGATACAACCTTAGAATATCAGTACTGTGGTTCTTAGTTCAGGAGAAAGCAGGATTTAGGCAGTGACAACTACAGGAATTATTGGCCCTTCTTTGACTTGCTTACATTTGTACTGTCAGTTTAATACTTTGCTCTCAATCTGAATAGTGCTCAGTGAAACCAGCTGAGTTTGTATCTGCATAAACATTGGAATTTCCCAGGAAATTTGTCTTGGATAAGTTGGTTGTAAAATACTGGGTGACTTGTGTCAACCAGGGACAAATGATTTGTGTGGTGAAGTTTGTAGGACCAAAGATCAAGCAGACACAGCAAAAAGGTATACTTCAAAAGCATGTTACCCTAAATTTGTACAACAATTGAGTTCATATCCCTGGGGGATACACAAAAACTTTGTATGTAAGGTGTATTTATGTTTTCATAAAGGGAAAAAGAAAAAAAAGTTGGCTGAACCAGTATATGGACACAAACCTGCAAAACACTTGGAAAGCTACAGTTACTAAAGAGAGCTCAAACAGCTGCTGAAGAGATTACATTGAGCTTGAGTCCTTCATACTTCTTGAGTTTTAATGCTTCTGCAAATGTGAACTTTCTTGCAACACTTTCTTTTATCTCAATAAAGACATTTCTCAATAAAGACAATCTCAATAAAGACATTTATTGTACCTTCAGCCAGTCATCTTTTAAGTATAAAGGATCTAGAAAAAAAATGCTACATTCTGTAATTTTTAAAAAATTTTATCAATATATTTTGATTTTAAAATGTACAGTGCACAAGAATCTACTATTTTTTAACATCTAAATTTGTAAGATGTGTCTTATACTGTCCAGAGGACACAAAGAACTTTATAGGATAGACTTCTCAGTTCTGCAGTTTCTCCATATGGTTCCAGAACCAAGTTATAAATAATCCTTATCTGATTTCCTGCAAATGTGACAGCTGTTTTCTTATGCCATCTGAGAAAAATGGTGTTTTCTGTGTTAACATGTGAAAACAGGACATACTCTTTCCTAAATGAAGATAATGTAGCAGAGTAGAAGGCTCAAAGTGCTGAAATTTTTGCACCAGTAAAATTAAAATTATAAATGTCAGAAACACAGAGTTTGCCCAGATAAATTAGGCCTTAGATGAAATTAATAGTTTGTGATGGGACATGGTGTTAATAAATAAGTTTTTAAAATTAAATTATTTACTGTTGCTGATGACAACATGCCTGTTTGCTGGGTGATTTGGCTTACCAAAATAGCTTCTCTTATGCCCCATTAATGCTCCTTTGAATATAAGCTGCATTTTCACTATTCCAGCATTCTTAATGCACTTCCTATAGCTGTATTTTAACAGAAGTTCTTCTGAGAGCAGCATTGTTATTGTGCTCTTCTTTTTCTTTTCTTTTTTTTCTTCTTTTTTTCTTTTTTTTTTAAATTAGTTTGTAGCACATCCAAACTGCCAGCAGCAGCTCCTCTCAATTTGGTACGAGAATTTGTCGGGTTTGCGGCAGCAGACAATGGCCGTGAAGTTTCTGGTTGTTCTCGCGGTTGCAGTCGGACTGCCCTTCCTCTCCATGGCCTATTGGATTGCTCCTTGCAGTAAGGTCAGCCTGGGAAACCTTGTCAGGGCCTCCTCTGCACGTAAATTCCTTTGTGACAAAGATACAAATGATGCTTCAGAAATGTGTTGTTTTAAAGTCAAGTTAGAATGGAAAGGCTGCAAGGTTGCACATTCAGACAATTGTAACTAAGACAGGTAAATAAATTGTGCTGATTGCAGTATGTAGTAAATTAAGTTACAATGCTTGACCAAGAATTGCCTTATAGAAATCCTGCATTATAAACAATGAGTCAGACAGTTTTTCATTTAGTTCTTGCCTTAGCAGGTAGGTGCAGAGGATACTCATTTTCCCTGGATTCATATGTAAACTAAATTCAAGCTGTGGGTTGATTCCAATTGTCTCAAAAGCGATTTTCTTTTTCATTATTAAAAATAATTCTATAAAAGTCAAGACAGTGCTAATATTCATCATATTTTGTGAGATCTTCAAAGCAGTTATACAATCTGCCCTGCATTCATTTGCAATGCACTGTCTGGAATTAGATGCTACCAATATATCTGGTTTGGTTTATAAGTATTATGGAAAATGTTTCAATAAAGATGGGTTGCAGTTTCTGACCTCACTGAGCTTTGTGTTGAATCCCTCTTTCAGTTGGCCATTCTCCCTTTTGAGTGGCCACTAATGGCAAATTTCCCTTGAAAGTATGTTAGAAGGGGAAGTGGTCTCCTATAAGGATTGTTCAACATGTTGCAGTATGAGATCCACAATTCCAGCAGGTTGAACTCTGTAGAATTTTGAGTTTTGCCATATTTTTTCATGTCTTTCAGACTAGACAATAAAAATCACATTATTTTCACCTTTTGGTATTGTGACTACGGGTTTTATTAATAGTTTTCTCTCAAAACTTTTTGATATAACAATACATTTCAGTAATTTATTTTCTGCTATAGCAGTGATTTACCTACTTGTTATTTTCCTTTTTCAATGATTTGTCATCTACAAATGCAGTCAGTCTAAAATTAAAACTTTTCTGCAGCTGCCAACTAAGTAGACGAGCTAAGACTTTTAACATTAGTACAGGCACTCTCAAAAATAAAGAATTGTTAATAGTTCAACCTTGTGTGAGTTTGTATGGAAATTTTAGGTTTTTAAAGTGTTGTACTAAACCATTTTTAAGTTGTTATTTAAGTTGTTTTTTAAATTATTACAAAGCTGAGAACTTTTCCATTGTTCAAGTCAGGAGGGAATTAAGACTACAGAACTACAATTATAACCTTTTGAGGTGTCATGACTTTTTAAAAAGAGAAAATACGTTGGGAAAACTGCACAATAACTGTGCTAAATTGAGTATTACATCAGTCAGGAAAGGGAATTATTTTGTTCATAATTCACTTATAGTGATAATGCTTTTCATAAGTGTGTCAAAATCTTATTTTGTCTCTTGCCTCACAATGAAGCTGGCTAGTATTAAGAAATTCAACAACTGAAATAGATTTTTCTCTTGATTATCTATAATAGACATGGATGCCACAAAATAATTACAACATTATTTCAAATCACTGAGTTAAACTATATTTTTATATTTTTTCATTTCAATTTTACTGTTAATCTGTCGCTGATCTCTTAACCATGAAACTGATAGATTGTTCCTCTGAAAATAGCAAATCAGTAGAAACTTCTAAAAATGACTGTGAACAGGGTGTCATAGCATACAAACATTTTCAAATATTTGTTTCTTTGTACTATTAAAATATATGATTATCTGTGTTACTGCTCTCTTTATATACCTTTTATTTGAAATCAGTCAGTGCAATATCCTTGTGTTTCTTAATCTCTGTTGCAGTTGGGGAGGATAATGCGTGGACCATTTATGAAGTTTGTAGCCCATGCAGCCTCTTTCACCATTTTTCTTGGTCTGCTTGTCATGAACGCAGCTGACAGGTTTGATGGCACCAAACTCCGACCTAATGAAACAACAGACAATGTAAAACAGCTTTTTAGGTTGAAAACATCCTGTTTCTCATGGATGGAGATGCTTATTATTTCTTGGGTAATAGGTAAAAAGTTTTGCTTAAATTTGTCTTGCTATGATTACAAGTGAAGCTGAACCAAACTGAATCCTTTCCTTTAAATTTTTTGTGTAAAAATTGCAGCTAAGAGTGTTTATTCAGCTGTCTGCATTCCCTCAAGAGCCCTGTGCTTTTTACTGGATAGCTGCAGAATTCATGTGTCTAGTTGATCGCAAATATGCAGACTAAGTATTTAGGTAAAATCTATATTATCTGAATATTAATTAACTCACTTCTGTGAGTATCAAAGCAAAGTGCCTACCAGTTTTTGGGGTGGTTGAGTGATAATGTGAGCTTCCAAGGGGAAAGATTTTTACATGATTTGCATCTTTTTTCACAAGATTTTTTTGTGTCCAGTTGTGTCTTTTTCTCTTATTTTGCAAACTTGCCCACAGAACTAATAGTGTTTAGCCAAATATATTAGTGACAGAAAGAGAAGAATATAGATCCCTGAATATTCGTTGGTATATTTTCCATCCCAACACAGGAATTAAATTAGTGCTGTGAACAGTAGTCTGAGCTAACCCATTCAGATTGGTGATGTAGAGCTCTTCAGAATCAGAACTTGAGCAGAGACCTTCCAAGATATTTTAGCTGTTAGATTCTTACTTACAAGTCTACTACCTTTTAGTCCAGTAGGGTTTGGATGCCCAAATATTTTAAGGATCTGGTTCTGATTGTTAGTTCAGTCAGTAATATGTGAGAGCTAAATTCAAGCTATCCTCAAGAGCTATGTATTTAAATTATTTTGTTTTATAATCTCACTGTGATTGAAATTTTTATACTAATTGATTCTTATAGGTTTAAAAGGTCTTGGCAGTATTTATTTATTAATTGTAAAGCTGTTTATAAATTATTACAAATCTGTATTTTAGGAATAATATAGCACTTAAATTTCCAAAGTCTATAAATATCAATATTTTCATCTGGTAATAAAGAAATAAATAATAAATTCTCAATTTGAAGTTCTCCTTTGCATATTTATCAGTGTCATGCATAAAACAGTTTATGAAAATTGATTAATGCATACAGATGTGACATTTAATTTAGCTACTGTACTTGTCATTATTATTGTCCTTATCTGAAAATAATGAAAAGTGCTTATAATTTGATAAGTATAAAAATTAGTTACATTATTCCATTTAGTTATTAACTCTCTTTAGAATCCTAGAATTGTACTTCATACTTTTTTTTTTACCTTGAAAAGAAAAAGGATTTTCTCAATTAAAAAAAAAAAAAAAAAAAAAAAAAAAAGCTGTCTTAAGCTGATACTGTACTTTCATTTTATTACTAAGGGACAGTAGTTAGGAATCAAACAGATACCTTTGTCCTATTGAAGAAGCATTCAGTCTGGGTCTTATTTTGATGCTGATTTGTCACGTGTATTTTCAATTTCAGTAAGAGAGACTGTACCCAGGGTAATGGAAAATAAGAAATTTTGAGTTATGCTTTAGCTCTTCCCCTCTATATGATCATTCCAGAGCATTTCTGCTCTTCTTGTCTCTTCCTGTGTCTGTAACAGATGGTAATGCTCACATCCCATTCCTCTCTTGGAACGCTTTTGTAGTTTTACAGAAAAAAGCAGTCTGAAAGATTGTTATTATTACTCAGATCAGAAAGAAGTCTTGGAATGTATATAAATTTGCAGTCCAAGGATTTAATTTTGTGTTCGAACTCCCACTGATAAAATAGTTTTGAGTTTGACTGCAACCAAGAGCATGTCCTACATAAAATAAAAAGTATAAAATACACAGTGTGAAGAATAAAAAACACACTATTTTCTCTGTTCTGTCTTACACAGGCATGATATGGTCTGAATGTAAAGAAATTTGGTCTCAAGGTCCAAAGGAATACCTGTTTGAGTTATGGAATATGCTTGATTTTGGTATGTTAGCAATTTTTGCAGCATCATTTATAGCAAGGTTTATGGCATTTTGGCATGCATCCAGAGCCCAGAACATCGTTGATGCAAATATGAAAGATCTGACAAGTCCAACACTGGATCCCAGCATTAAATACTACACCTTGGGTGAGTTGATAGGGCCTTCTTCTTGGGCCAAAATAAACTCATTTTCTTTTAATAGGTCTCCAATATCATCGTTTCATAATGTAGTATTGAAGAAATTCCCACTCCTTCTTTTTCTTATCCCTATGGCACGGTGGACATGAGCCAGCAGTGCCCTGGCAGCCAGGAGGGCCAAGCCTGTCCTGGGGTTATCAGGCACAGCATGGCCAGCCAGGCAAGGGAGGGGATTGTCCTTCTCTGCTCTGAGCTGGGGCGGCCTCACCTCCAGTGCTGGGGCTTGTTTGGGTGCCACAGTATGAGAAAAACATAAAACTACTAGAAAGTGTCCAAAGGAGGGCCATGATGAAGGTGAAGGGCCTTGAGGGGAAGCTGTATGAGGAGCGGCTGAGGTCACTTGGTCTGTTCAGCCTAGAGAAGAGGACACTGAAGGAAGACTTCATTGCAGTCTGCAGCTTCCTCACGAGGGGAAGCAGAGGGGCAGACACTGATCTCTGCTCTGTAGTGACCAGTGACAGGACCCAAGGGAATGGCCTGAAGTTGTATCACAGGAGGTTTAGGTTAGATGGTAGGAAAGGGTTCTTCACCCAGAGGGTGTTTAGGCACTGGAACAGGCTCCCCAGAGAAGTGATCACAGCACCAGCCTGTCTGAGATCAAGAAGCATTTGGATAACTCTTTCAGGCTTATGGTGTGACTCCTGGGGACAATGCTGTGCAGTGCCAGGTGTTGAACTTGATCCTTGTGGGTCCCAACTCAGCATATTCTGTGATTCTACTATTTGATCATAGTTCCCCTGGCTGTGCTTATATGTATTTTTGACTGTTCTAGACAGCACTGAAATGGTCTAATATCAAAATAACTTCACTATCACCCATGCCTTTTCTAGATAATTTTAATCTCTTCAATTGCATAGTGCTGTCCTGCAAACCAGTCTGTGGTGGTGCAACTGTGAATGCAATGTACTTTAATGCAGGGACAGAACTGAGGAAGTTCTTAAACCTGTACATCTTTTCTATATTATTTGCCCAAATAATCTATTACATTTCTGTACTATTTTACAATCCACTCTCTTTACCAGTAAGATATAAAAATGTTAATAAACTTTATTGGCATATTTGGGAATTCATAGAAGGTCTTTTGCCTAAATGAGAGAAAAAGAAGCATTATAGACTTGTGTTCACTCTCAACACCACCACATCCCCTCTTACCATTATTAGATATTTTTCTCTGGATACTGAATTCCATCACTTCCTGTCTCAATTCTGTTCTTCAGATGCTATTTCTTAAAAGGTTGCACTTTTGCATTATCCAGAGTGCAGAAAAGCAGAACAATGTACATAATGCATATATTCTGAAACACATTAAATTGTAGTTCTATAAAATTTTACTGGAAAGTTATAAATTTCCTAATAAATCCTAAAAGCGACTAGTTAAGGCATGTTTTCTTGTATGCATGTACCCTGAAGTCTGCTTGGAGACCATCTGTGTATGGATAATATCAATAGTGAATATTGAATGCCAGGTTTTCTCATAGGCTGGAAAATGTAACTTGATGAACACCTTATCATTGAACATGAGCCAGCAATGGGCCCGTGTAGCAAAAAAGGCCAGTGATATACTGGGCTACATTGGGCAGAGCACTGGCAGCAGGTGGTCCAAGAAGACCTGCCATAGCTAAGCACCTGTTGTACTGACAGGAATTCTCATCTTCTGTTTCCAGCCAGGATAAATTGGGACCCATCTGATCCTCAGATCATTTCCGAAGGGCTGTACGCAATTGCAGTGGTGTTAAGTTTCTCACGGATAGCCTACATCTTACCAGCTAATGAAAGCTTTGGACCGCTGCAGATATCACTTGGGAGAACTGTTAAAGACATCTTCAAGTTTATGGTGATATTTATCATGGTGTTTGTGGCTTTCATGATAGGCATGTTTAACCTCTATTCCTATTATCTGGGGGCAAAACAAAATGAAGCATTCACAACGTAAGTACAAGTGATTTGTATTTTTATTTTCGTAACAAGAACTCAATAAAATACTAAATATTTATGTTTTTTATAATACTTTGCAATGTTACTGTATTTTTGGTTGTGGGCAGATCTCTTAATCAAAGCATGAGAAAATAAGTCTTCAAACAGATGGAGATAGATGGGAAGAAGTACCTCAGAGATTTGGACTTATGTTTATTTATAAACTGCTTAGGAGAAAATACATGTATTTGAGTTAACTAACCTGAAAAAAAAATCACTATTCCCACATCATGGCTTTACCATGGAATTGTGGAATAATAAAAAACTCAGCTGGAAGATTATGGTCCATAAGACTAAGTTTTTTGAAAATTATGATTTGCCATAATCCTGTCTTCTAGTTTCAGAATATTTGTCATATTAATGGTGAAATAATTCCCAGTAAGTGAACTAATGGTTCAATTTAAATAAAGTATTTACAAGTTAATTATTTTAAAAATTGACTGTCATATTAACAGGAAGCTTGTAGCATGTAGACTAAAGTAGTTAACAAGTGAATCCTTTTGACAATGGATATATGATTCCTGAAGTCATCTGATATGACTCAGATGGTTTTATTGTCAGTCCTAAATATTAGGAATCTTGTGTTATGAAACAGCCTGTATCCATGAAATTAGACAGTCTACTTTTATGCACTGAGGTGGAGCTCAACATTATGCTAAAGGAAAAATTTGTACACTGTATAAAAGTTATAACTGGCAATTTCTACAATAAGAATATACAGCTTTTCTTCAATAACGTATGCATGTGTCTGATTTCTCCTTTTAGTGTTGAAGAAAGTTTCAAAACATTGTTCTGGGCTATATTTGGACTCTCAGAAGTTAAATCAGTTGTTATCAATTATAAACACAAATTTATTGAAAATATTGGTTATGTTCTTTATGGAGTCTATAATGTTACCATGGTCATCGTCTTACTGAACATGCTTATCGCAATGATCAACAGTTCATTCCAGGAAATTGAGGTAAAAAATCCATTTATGATGAAATATTACCCTATTTACTGTTACAACTAATTGTCTCAGGCTCCTGGAAAATTTTATTGTTGACATCTGATTTAAGGCAAGTACCACGTAAGCTTTTGGAATATTTTAGAAGAAAATATTAATTCCAGTGTTAATTTTTATTTTAAAATACCTGGCAATTACTTGGCTGCATGTGCTTGCAATAATAAGAACCAGACTGGAATAAGAAACTACTGGTGAACTGTGTTATGTTCCTGAGGGGTATAGGCTATATGGTGGGACTTTGTGAATCTTTCATTTGCCTCATTTGTAACTACTTGAGAAGTGTCCTTCTTGATGCAAGGATGCTCTCTTTCCTGTGCCTTGACCTTGCAGGCAGGTCTCCAACATGCTGTGTTCTTTCATTGAAATGAGTGTTGCTCTAGACCTCTGCAGTGAATGAAACTTTATTTAGCAAAGTAATCAGTAGGGCTACTGAAATCCAGCATGATCTTTAGCATTCGGTGGAAAACAGATGGCTAAATCATTATCACTGTTTAGGAAAATAGTACATGGATCTCTAGGAGCCAGCCATCCCAGACTTTCCTATGGTATGCTCTTGCCAAAGCAGCAGACTCAGGTTTGACTCCACTTTGGTCGCACATTCTGGGCTCGGTCTGGGGGCTGTGGCATTGTCAAGCTAGAGCAGGAGCACCACCTTGTTAGGGATGTGCACATTCTTCTGGATCAGGAGGACACAGGGAAAATCTTATCAGGTTTGGAGCATTAAAAATACAGTGACTGGACAAAACAGATTCTGAAGACAGGTACAGCAATACTGAGTCATGACCTTGAATTGATGTCAGTCCTTTCTGCAGGAAACATTCTTAAACTTTACAGGGAGAAATAAAGTGAATATTTTGGTGATCATAAATTATAAACATAAGCCAAGGTGATGATAGTGTATCTGGTTTAATCAAATATTCCAGCAAATGGAAGGAATTAGGTAAGAGTCATCTCACCTCTTTTAACTTCCTGCTTAAAGTAATAGTCTGTAGACTAGTAATAGAGTCTGTCATTGTGATCCTATATCCCAGACTGGTAGCACTCACTCTGGCATAAATGTTGTTTAAATTAAATCTGTTCTGTTCTTCTGCAATTGCATTATTTTAAATGGATTAGTAAGAACAGTTCCATTCATTGAAATTTTGTTTTTCATAGCTCTTGATCTCTTTGAGATTAACTTCACTCAATTACACTTAAAACACACTTAAAACATCCTCAATAGTCAGAGTGGTATTAACAATGTCTTAACTGCTGTGTTTCTGTTTTACAGGATGATGCGGATGTAGAGTGGAAATTTGCAAGGGCTAAACTTTGGTTTTCTTACTTCGAAGAGGGGAGAACTCTTCCAGTACCCTTCAACTTAGTGCCAAGCCCAAAATCTTTGCTGTATCTCCTAATCAGAATCAAAAAATGTATTTCTAAACCATTTTTGTGCCAAAAGAAAAGCTTTCAGGAAGATGCAGAAATGAACAAGGTAATTTTATCTTGTATATACTGATCAATAATTTCAGAAGATAAAGCCAACTTTAACTTCATTTTTATTATTGCCCTGCTTTACTAATGAATTTCCCAGCATAATTAATTCATACTGAAGTTAGTCACTAATGTGGAAAAATATAAATATAGAAATAGAAATAGAAATAGAATAGTTAAAATCCCTGCTAAAGTTCAGGTCCAATGACATCTCCTGCTTTCCCCTTATTTGCAAGTAATTTTATCCTAGAATGCCATCTAGATGGTTAGACAGATTTTACTTTTTATAAATACACACCTGCTTCTTCCAGTCACCATCTGTTTTTGTATGTGCTCCAAGAAGTTTCATTTTTCATTCCATTAATTTGCTAGTTACTGAAGGGAGGTTGAGTAGCCCAGAGCTGCTCAGATCATAATTTTGACCTTTTTTGAAGACAGAGCTTACATTTGCCTTTCTCCAGCTTGTGGGGATCTCTCCCAATACCCATGGTCTTTCAGAGATGATAGCATATTTGCAAGGGCTGCATCTGCTCTCTCAGATGTAGCCACCTGTGGATATAGCACTCTGGATTTGCCTGGATCAAGTTATTCCTGTCTCCTCTAATCCCTTCACTAAGCACAGAGACCTGAGAGACTGTTGATGAAGCCTGCGGCAAAAAAAAACCACATCAAGTCACTTACTCTTGCCTTCATCCAGCTGTCACTTAAATCCCTTTCCCCAGTGAGCAATAGGCCTACATTTTCCTTGTTCTGCCTTAACACTGCTCTTGTAGCAAAAGAAGTCCTTACTGCCCTTGCAAATGTCAACTTAAGGCAAGCTTTGTCTTTCCTAGTGCCACACTCACATACCTGGGCAGTTTCTAAGTTCCCCCTTGGTAGCCTGTCTCTGCTTCCACTGGAAATGCCTCTTGCTTTTATTGTAAAATATTTTGTTACCTGTTTTACTTAGACAGCTTTAGTAAAAGAACACCTGAGTGGATTCATTGGACTTGCTTAAAGAGTTTGTAGTCAGTATATTTTTCCTGCACTGTCTTGGTATAAATCAAATCAATTGCTTTAGAAGAACATGGGATATTAGGTGGCATTGGAAATGTAAAGACAGGCACTATCCTAATACTGTTGTAATGTGTTAGGGAAGAAGACTTGTGCAAGGCAGCTGATCAGATGTAATGAGTAGAAAGTTAAGCGTATGCTAACAGACACACTCAGAAAAAAGTTTGGAACAGAAAAAAAAGTTAGGATTTGTTAGGGTGGCAAAACAAAATCTTCTTCAATGGAAATTTAAGTGTGGAAGGATCTTTGTTAAAATGGGCTGTGGTCTGAGCAGAGCCCTGTTCAAGGTTAGGAGTTCTTGAGTCTATAGTCAAGAGTCATTAGTCATTAGATTGGGACTAGTAAAGAATTTATGTGCATCTGTAAACTCTCTGTCACCAGTGTGACCAGCACATTTTTCACACTTATTAGTTAAAGAGTAAAAGAGAAAAAATTCCCACAATCCTAGAAGGAAAAATTCGAGTTTTAGGGAAAAAAATCCTTTGTCTCTGGGTAAGTTTATACAGTTTATGGAAAAAAATATAGGTATTCCAAACACTGTCACCAAATTCAAAATTGTTATTAAGTTAAATATCTCTATTACCAGTATTTTTTCTAGTGTTTCACAGATCTCACTTCATTTTATTTGGGAAATTTATTCCTAATGTATTTAAGAGCTGACAGAAATTACACTGCGTTTCCTCAGGTTTTTAATGAATCTGACATTTGCAAAGCTTTTCGTCAAACTGCCTGATGCAACCCAATTTTAAAACCTCTGTGAGTAATAAAGTCATTACTAAAATGTTGCGTATTTGAGGAGATGCATATTAACTTAAAATTGAGTGATGGTGGAAAGCAACAAATGGTTCTTTTTCTAATTCACTTACTCTGTGAATTTGAAAAGCAGATAAGTAAGTTACAAGCTTGTTTTAATGACTTTTTAGCATGAAATTTATGTTCCCATAAAACAGGTACTCTTATAGTCCCATTTATACAGCCTAGGGAAAGAAGATGTATTTTTATCATTCAATTCAAACCTAGCAATTTATGTCTTCCATCATGTTTCTAGAAAGGTGCACAGTGCAATAATTACCAGTTCTACATAAAACAGTAGCAGGTTTATCAGCTTTTACAGCAGTCCCTCTGAAAAAGATCTGTAGGGATGTAAACATTGTTTATCAGACTTTTTTCCTAACACTGAAATAATTTTAAGTCTTCAAATATTAATGCTTCACATTCTGTGCAGATTTTATTATAACTAATCCTAAATGAAATATTCTTACTCCCCAGCCAAATCAACTATGAAACTGCAAATCAATTTAAAAAAAAAAAAAAAAGCTTTTATCTTGAAAATCACAAAACATATGTGTTGTATTTATTAATTTCTCAGGTTTTGCAGCAGATAGTGGCAGATGATTACATTTTTACTTATCTTTTGGGCTGCCACATGCTGGGAGTTGACTATATCTGAATGTATGAGATGTTGCCATCGTGTGCACTTCCAACATGTAGCTAAAGTGGTTTGGTGTTACCTTTTGATCCACTGTTGACGATTCATTATTGTTGAGGTTGTCATGGCATCTTCTCAAAGGCACTCTCAGCCTTTTGGAATTACGACTTTTGATTCATTTAGTGCTCAGCAGGTTGATGCTGCTTTGACTGCTGAGCAAGGAGCTACCTGTGCAGGAAGCTGCTATAAATCAAATGAGCTGTGGAAAGATAAGGAAAGATTTGGCAAGACCAGACCCAAGACTTGATGGCTGTGTTTGTGCTAGTAAAATGTGGGTAGCTTATCTGGGTATAGAGGGCAGTTCAAGAATGGCTTGCCTCTATTCAGGTAGTTTTCCTCACAGAGTAGGAGACCTCTTGTCCCCAAATCATTCCCGTTGCCAAACTGTACCTAGGAAGATAGAAGGTTGTAATTTACGTAGCTGTGTTCGAAGTGTAGTACACCAGAAATCACTTTCCTGAGACATATCTAAATACAATGACATACAGTAAATACAATACTAAAGACTGTGAAGATGTTGGCATTTTAAACATTGAGTGAGAAACTCAAAACAATAAAAGGGAGAAAGAAATTAAGAAAAAGGAGAGTTAAAAAAAAAAAAAAGAAAAAGGCAACCTGCTTTGACTTCTATTCTAAATTTAAAAACTGCCTTGGGATTGAGAAAGTTTATTGTTCAAGTGTCACAGAACTTTTTAATCTTCCTGAGCTAAAAATCAGCAGTGAGAGATGATATATTTAAATTTTGTTCTTTAAACATGGCCCTTCAGAAAAGAAGTGACACCTATTTATTAAAGTAGCTTTAAGCCCTCACTCAAACAAGAAAAATATGTTAACTTTAACTTTCCTAGTGTAAAACAGTATTTCAGAAATTTTCTCGAGTGACCTCTGGGTATAGGAGCTCAAACGGAGTCACTTTCTGGGAACCCTCCCTTCTGAAGGAAGTACAATTATTTGGAATTGCAAGTTGACAGCATCTTCTGATTTTGTGATATTAATAAAGTACTAAACAAAACAGCTATAATAATTTCATTATTATTCTGATTGCATTGTATTTTAAGTAATACAAGAGAATAACAAAATGAGAGGCAGGTTTAACAATGAATAACAATGATAAATGAGCCATGTTCCATATATCCTGCATTTCATATTTCACACAACATTCTAGGAGAAGAGTTATATTTGTTGGGATTTATATCATTGCTGTATTTAATTTACATTATTTCCCCTCTGGTTACTCATGTTCAAAAAATGTGAACTTATAAATCCAAATTCTAGTTCAGTCATCAGTGTGACAGGCTGACTGTTCTCTAGTATTAATCTTGAAGAAAGAAAAAAGCATAGGCAGGAAGCTTAAAGAGAGTCTGAAGAGAGTTAAAAAATGTTATTAGATGGTATAATGAAATCTTGGCAGTCTCTGCCACCAAGTGGTCATTCAGCAATTTACAGTGGATCTTCTGTCCTGTTACTGATACACATAAGGAGGGCTAATGAAGTTACACACATCTGATGTACCTACCAACTTTCAAGCTGCACCTTGTGGCTAATTAAAAGTAAATTATTGTCTTAAAAATGTGCTGGAGGGTGAAGGTTAAGATAAAGGCATTACAGCGAGCCTGGTTTTACAAGTTTGCAGCATCATGACTCATCACATACTACCAATTTTGCTATTTCAAGTAAAATCAAATTGTAATTAAGCAATTAACTAAATTAAAGATTAACTTCTGAGGTAAATTAATATAACATAAGTTTGAAACTGGTAGCCAGAATGACACATTGCTTTTAAAATGTGTAATAAAATACATGGTAAACAACCAAGGCAGCTTCCTCTCTGCTGCTGCAGAGGAACCGTGGTCTTACTCTTATTCTGCTGTATTATTTCCAGAAAGGGTGCATGAGAAATCCAGGAGCTGAAGTAGCAGAAAAAGTGTTTTCCTCTTTTAACCCAGTATTACAGATGAGGCCCCAGAGAAAGTATAATTAGTTCTAAAATCCTGAAAAATCCTAGTGATTACATAGTGATAGTGGAAACTCACTAGCCATTTTTTAAAATTATAAATCAGATACCTAGTTTAAGTTAAAACATTTTAATAAGATAATGTTTTGTGATATATTTTCAAAATATCTGAAGTAGCTTCATTCAAGCATGAAAAAATAGTAACTTGTTTTCATGTACATGCAGATTAATATATAATAATAGATATATAGATATATAATTAATAATATCTTGTTTTATATGTTTACAGTATTTGTCTTTTATCATTATTTTGCTTAGTCAAATAGACACAGTCTGAATACATAAATAGTGGGGTTTTTAAAAAAGTATGGGTAAGTAGATTTGTGAATCTTTCTAAAGAACAAAAATTTCCCAAATTCAGTGTACACTTTATGTCAATTGCTAACTAATATATTTTATCAATAGATGTAATACATTTTTGTATCAAAATACAAGGCTGATCTAAGGTGACGATGTCCCTGCCAATGGCAGTAGCATTGGCCTACCTGTTTCTAGATGTCTCTTCTGAACCATTCTGTGGAATGCTAAACAAAATCTAATAGTATTTAAATTATTCCCAGTGTACAGCTGCATAAGCTTTGAATCCTGTCCTATTTTTGTCCCCAACAAATTATATCCCAGCATATCACCCAGAGAATTTAACAGGCTGCAAAGTGCCCCAATCTGCTTATCAGTAGATGCTCAATATATTAGGATACAACATAGAGAGGTTCAATGGAAGTACAAAACAATCTCATGGGATTCGAGACACTGAAACAGAAAAGTAAAAGTTTTGTTAGACCGTATATAATTTCAGGGAACTGAATTTTTAGTGACAGGCCCACTTATTCCTCTTCCAGATCCATCATGATTTATATTTCTTGCTCTACCACTTGTTGAATTGGCTGCACTCTTTATCTAAACTAGTGCCATTTATTTTTACACTTTCACTCTTACTGCAGCCCAGTCATCCAACTTGAGTCCCAGTTCACCATTTTGTGATGCCTTAGGTTTTCTGTCATAGGATCTATACATGAGATGTACATATTGATCTTCTATTTATTTTATACTATAAATAATGTTTCCATTTCAGCTTGGTCCAAGGAAGCAATCGAGTATAAGAAGCTCAGATGAAATCCACTTAAACAGTTTAAACAATCCTCCAAGACAATACCAGGTAAAAACTAGTTTGTTTTTAAATAAAATCAAGAAGTAGTGGAACTGGCAGACTGACGGCATGTGGAGAGTATGAATTTATGCTTAACAACATGAGTCAAGATTAAATCTATGTGACCATGTGTATATCAGAGATAAATTAAATGGTGTAAGTATTTGCAGTACAATTTGAGGGTGTTCTTCTCTCCTCTTTGTTTCTTAAATGGTACCTTTATGGTGCAATATATTAATATGCTTTAAAAATATTTTTAATTTTAGATTTGAATCCTCAACTGCACAATATGAATCGAGAAAACCAAAAATAAACTCAAAACTTTCCCATTTCATTTGCTGAAGCAGATCAGCTTATTGTGGCACACTTCTACATACAAATGCCTCAAACACTGGAAGTATCTGTCAGCCTTCACCCTATCAATGCAGTCTGTTTTTCCTTTGCCTTGTAAACAACTGCACTGAGCCTTTGTGCAGTTAAGTATAAAGAGATTGAGCACAGTCCACATAAATCTCAGCTATTCTGGTCCAAGACTGCTTTGTGTATAAAGTTGGTGGAAAGGAAGAAGCAAAGCTATCTGGGCAATATAAAAAGACAGTCTGGATGAAAAAGGATACAGAAAACAAGTATACTTTATTGACCACAAACAGAAAAAGAGATTTTCCCTTGGGCAGGCTAGGTCCGTTCTGCTTTTATGTTATAGAGTGTCTACATGAGTCTGTTCCAAAACCTCCCTGACTTTTTACAGCCAATTTCACTACGGTGCAGGGGTAGATGCTAAGATTTAAAATCTACCCCATAAACATGTAGTGTGTCTTTGTATTTGAAACATTTTTGGATTATTATAATAAACAGTACAGCTGCTGGCCTTGTAAGCATGACGGTAGTGATGGCCTGGGACCACTAATCTGGGATGACTCACCTCAAAACCAGCTCTAGTCAGTTCTATTATTGTGGAGACAAAAGCAGACATATAAATCTATGCATGTTTTATGTCTTAAAATGGAAAAAAAAGGTATTGTGTTGTTATGAACTACACCCTACGAAAATATTAAACCCAAAGGCAGAAATACATACCCTAAAATGTACTTGGATACCTTCTTCTTTTTTATGTAATTTGAGCTAATGGGAGAATCAGAGACAGAGCTAATTTTTTTCCTGCAAAGGTAAAATTTATAATACATTTGCTGGCCCAGGTTCCCCTTATTACTAGCAGAGAGGCTGGTCATTCTCATGGTATGAACTATTTGATCAGTTTTAGTTGTCTCAGATGAACTATGCTTTCAGGTTTGCTCATTTTATCCATAGAAGGAAATAAAAGTGACGGATATGTACATTTACATTAGAAAGTATCTGTCTTTGTTTAGATGAGTCCCAGCTGAGATACTTAAATTACTTAGAATTTTGGATCCCATTTTCTCTAAGCAAGCCCTACACTGGGAAAACATAACTTAGCAAATATAACAAAATAAGTTCACATAAACTGACAATGAAATGTTTTAGCAATTAGCTCTGCTAAGCAGGGTCATTATCATCTTTGGGTAGCAGTAGAGGTTAGATGGCTTCATCTACTTGGAGATCAAAGGTGCAACTCTATTAATAGTTCTTACGGGCTCCAGTAGTAGGTTAAGGCTTATGAATGATAACATTCATAAGATTGTCTTTAGTTCTCTAGCTTTCAAAAATATATATAAAGTATATGCAGAATCATAAAGGTTAAATATTACCTGTAGATGAAAGCAGAGATTTTTGCATTCAATTTCTTCAGCCTGTCATATCCTACATGGAAGTAACTGAATGCAACAGAAGGTAACAAAGGTGTTATAATTTAACCCTATCTCTCAACTAAGTACCACACATTTGCTTACTCGCTGTCCCCACACTGCCCCTTCCAACTGCATGGGATGAGGAGGAGAATCGTAAAAGGTAAAACTTGTGAGTTGAGAAAATAATGCTTCACTAATTTAAATAAAGAAAAAAAAATAGTAGTAGCAATAATAGCAGTAGTAATGAAAAGGAGAGATAGGGGAGCAATGATCACCCATCAAGGCCTAGTCTCCACCTGTTTCTATACTGAGCATGGAGCTCTGTGGTATGAAATACTCCTCTGGCCAGTGTGGCTCAGCTGTCCCAAACATTGTCCCTCCCATTTTCCTGTGCACCTGCTCAGCAGCAGAGCATGAGGCCTTGAAAAGTCTTCGCCTTTGGGTAGTCACTGCTCACAACAATTAAAACACCAGTGTGTTACCAACACTATTTTCATACTACACTCAAAACTCACTCTGTACCAGCTACTAAATGGAAAATGAGCTCTGTCCCAGCTGAAACCAGGACTAGAGCTCTTGCTTAGAAATGTCATAACGATACTAGTCCAGCTAAGAAAACTCTTTTGTCCTTTCTTTCTTCTCTGCAGAAAATAATGAAGCGTCTCATTAAAAGATATGTGTTGAAAGCTCAGATAGATAAGGAAAGTGATGAAGTCAATGAAGGTGAGTATGTTGATGAATTGTATGTTTCATCAGAGGATCAAAACAAACTAAAGTGGTTATTTCCAAAATACTTAATCCACTTGACAAGTTTACAAGTGCAAGAGGTAAAATTAACATGCTACTGAAGAGGAGATGGGATTTCTGTCTCTTGTCTCCCATCAGAAACTATCACTGATCTGATAAGCTTTAAAAGGGGTTGCTACCCCTTGTCTAGTAATAATAGTATAATAGTTGTCTAGTAATAATAGAATCAGAGAATAGTTTGGTTTGGAAGGGCCCTTAAAGATCATTTAGTTCCTTAAGGATCTGGTGGGCTGGGCAGTTCTGGATTAATGATTGCATTCAGTGATCTGAGAGGTCTTTTCCAACCTAAGTGATTCTGTGATCTCCCTTGCAGCAGAACAGTATCTTCCATTAAACAGATCATGTTAATTTTGTGAACTCATGGTCTCTCACACTTTTGCCTTCAGATTTGTTTGGTTCCTGAACTGCATTTTCATATTCCCCCAGGCACCATTCCACTGAGGTCAGCTAGTCAGAGCATGGTGCTAATAACATCAACATTTGGGGTTTAATCCCCAGGTGGGCTATTCACTTAAAAGCTCAACTCAGTGATCATTGTGGGTCCCTTCCAACTCAGACTATCCTATGATTCACCAACAGGCAGCAGAATATCTGCTTCTTCTGTTTCAACAAAGAAATTGAGAAAAAAACATGATTATTTTGGCATATTTGGAAATGTTGTTTTTTAAATTTTGTATCTTAATATTGTGATCTTTTAAAATCTGTTACAGGTGAATTGAAGGAAATTAAACAGGACATCTCAAGTCTCCGGTATGAACTCCTTGAGGAAAAATCTCAGAATTCTGAAGATCTGGCAGAACTCATAAGGAAACTTGGGGAAAAACTGTCACTTGACTCTAAGGAAGAAGAAAGCAAGAGATAACCGAAATAAGAAGGCAACAGAATGTTAGCAATTCACTTAAAGCCATATTTCTGTTTTCCTCAAGTCTAGCTCACATTTCTAAAAAAGATTCAGAACTTAAATCATTCAAATTCTTTATTGAAAAAACACAGTGGCAAATCCTCTAGATCTAAAGTAGGGAGGCCATACCACTTCAGTAAAGATACTTATTCTTTACCTGCTAAGGAATAGTTGCTCTGACATAAATTAAATACTCAATTTACCTCTTTTAGAATTCCAGTGGAATCTTGATAAGCCCAGTCAAGAAATATTAAAAGCATAGGTCTAAAATTTTCCTATGTTAACTGTTTATTTTTGCAAATTTCCTTTTGTAAGCATTCTTACATATATTTTAGTGAAGCAAAAGAGAAAATTGCAGGCTTTTATATATATGCATATATCAAGCTATTTAATTTTCCAGCATTCCTAACTAGCAAAAAAATTTTTTTAAAAAGCCAACTGCCTTTCTTAAAGATGTGTAGGATATTAAAATAAACTTATGAACATTTTCATGTAGAGGTAGATATCAGGACACTCAGAGCACTGTGTTGTACTTTTCTTTACTGATCCCTGTCAGCACTGGACTATCCTGTGAGATACCAGGTTCCAATGGGAGTTAGCGCATTAAGAAAGAAATATTTTTTGCCAAGTTTGTTGAAAGGCTACTTTTGAGGCTGGGAGGCTGAAAAAAAACCTTTTTAAATTCGAAATAATTAAGCTTTGATGTTTCAGTCTGTTTCAGAATTCCCAAGTTCTTCAGCTTTTATATCTCAAACTGAACCTCCCAAACTGCAGGTTAAGAATGTAACATTTTATTTGAGGTGGAAGATACTAAAATGTCAAGTGCAAAGCTCTCTTTCAATTCTGGGAATGTCATGCATGGGGAACTATGTTCCTCTAAGTTAAAATTGTTTAAATTATTAGATTTTCTTCAGACATAGAGATGGCAAACAAAACAATCTTGTTGCAAAAGATTATGAAATCTCATCTTCTATGGATTTGCATCTCTCGTCTTTTTTCCCACTAGTGGAAGCTCAGCTCTTGTGCTCTGTTCTTTAGGACTCTTTTAATGAAGAAACTTCACCCCATGTGGTAAGGAAAGCTCCAACACTTTCACCATGCCCACTGCAATAGTTAAAAGTTTCTTTCTGTTAAACTGCAGATGAGATGTCCCATGATCTGACTGTTTGTTGTATAGCAATGTCCATGCAGGACAGTCACCTGGTTTCTATTATTCCAGATAGAAACAGCATAAATTCCATCTAATTTTTCCCTTGGCTAATACAGTAATTTGTGTTTCTGTCTTTGGACATTCACTAATTCTGGAGGTGTTATAAACATACATTACATTGGGCATCTCTGCTTCTCTTTAAGCTTTTTTTTGAGATCAGTGAAAGGGCTATGAAAAAATTATAACATGGCATCAAGGTGTGTAACACACCTGTAAAAGATTTGTATGAAACAAGACTTTAAAAGGCTTGTCAGTAATTGCTTTAAAATTAGCTTTGTGAATCTTATTTACTGTGGAATGTATTAGAATGTTTCTGCCTCTCCCTTTTAGGCTGGAGGTTATTTTTAATGGGTCTAGATTAGATTACAGATGAATTTATTGATAGTTCTTTTTAAAAAATTGTTGATGGAATCACTGTGTATTTTCAGGGAGAAAAACCTCATAGATTAGAATGGGTTTTGAAATCACTTGGAGACAGGTGGAGGTAGGGGACTGAAGTCAGCCTGCCCCGTGAGCATTTGTCATGCTTTGGAGGAAGTGCTTGGCACAAAAGTTTAGCCACAAATGGAGCATGGGAAACTTGTGGGCCTCAGGTGTAGTGAACTCAGGGTTTAGAAACTTCTATGGCTTCTTCCTGTGAGGGAGAAGAAGGACAGTGAGGATTCAAAGGTAGCAGAGCACAGGCAGTTGGTGTGACCTCAGTAACTTCACTGCAGTTTGGCTCCTGGATAGTTACTGGCCATCTCCCTTGGCCAGGACTGGCCTCTGCATTGGAGTTCCACCTGAGTATTTTGGGTCATGTTTTCTGAAACAGTGGGCAGTTCATTCAGCTCCACGGAATGACTGTGTTAGAGGCCATGCTGCCCAAAGCACATCTTCCTTCTGAGAGAAGCTCTTCAGAAAATGTGTTGGAGAGAACCTGAGGTAACAGGGACAGTCAATATTCACTTTCAGTAATCAGAAATCTTAATTTTTGGTCATTGTAATACACATTTTGGAGCTGCTGTATTGTTCTTTGATGGTAAACACTCACTCTCCATAAACCCGGTAAAAGGAAATGCATATACACAGTTTGAGATCCAGGAACTTTTAAAGTGAAGATTTTTATTATGGAGGTAAAATGTACACTGTGAATTTGTTTAAATGCAAAATTTGATGTACCTTAAAACTCTAAGATCATAATGTATATATTGTATCTCATGAAGAAAATGCATACAGATTTTTTTAATCATTGAAGATATTTTATATGTAGTTATTACTCATAGAACAATTTGTTAAATATATTTGAAGAGGTCTATTGCCAAATGTAGTGTGACAAGCAATGTAGTATTTAAAATGAACACAATGCCAAATATATTATTCTGATTTTAGAAAAATTAAATGTACCAGACTAAAAATGCTTTTGTGATCCATTGTATGAACATTTTGGTATTTCACTGGGAACCTTTAGATGCTCCTGCTTAGAAGACTGATATGGTAAAAAAAAATTCATTTGCTAACAACACTGATATTAAAAATAAATTTCAAAGAAGGAACAAGGGGTTTTTCATACTTAATTAGACTCAAGGCCAAGTATTTTGTCTTCTGTGACTCTGATGCCAGATGTTTCAGAACATCTGCAGTAACAAATAACTTCCATAGTTCTCCTTTTGGTTTCTAATAAAACAGTAATTTGATGAAGAATTATTTCCTAATTATTTTTTTGAATTTTTAGGATAATAAGATAGTTTTGCTACCTATTTAATTGTTTCTTTAAACCTTGTTAGTTACTTGAGCTCAGCAATTTTGTTTCTGCAGCAGCAGCAGCTTCCACATCTTATGAAGTATTATGTTTATATATGTTTTTTCTCCTGAGTATTAAATCTGAATTATGAAATACAGTGAGTAGATTTTGTCATCCCATAGAGAATCTCCTTTCTGTTCACCCAAATACATTTCACTAAGAGGTATGGAAGGACTTGAGAACTTCTGAAGTGGCAGTGAAGTAAGAAAATCTCCAAATCAATGTCTGTCTAAGGTTTTCTCACACTATTCTGGATGAAACAGAGTCATGTCTAAATATTGAGAAAAAGCTTTATATATCATGGAGGACTGGAAATTTTATTAGAGACCAGTCATGCAATGCAAGCCTAAGGTACCCAAGATTTACAGTGTCAGATGCTGAGAAAAAGATACAGGACTTCAAATGAAAATTCTGACATTTCAGGTAAAAAATCTGTTGCATTACACCATATTTTAGAACACTGACAGGCCAAACCAATGAATGCTACTGGTTTTAGAAGTGGTATCTACAGATTCATCTGATTTCAGATGACAGCCATGAAGACTTATGAAACCGAGCTTGTATAGTTTCTTGTTGTATTCAGTTGATGGAAATGGTCAAAGGCGTGATTTTGTACCATCCTTAAGGCAGACAAGTATCCCAGATGAGTCATATAGTAGAAGTGACCATCTGTCTCCTGTTACTCTGAAGAAGCCACTGTAGCTGTTAGCAACATTTCTGTTGAAGTGTGAGAACTCCCAACTCGTCAGAAGCCAGCACTGCAGTTCACGCACACAGCAAGGCCATGAACCATCACAAGTTATCATCTTTTGCTGATGAGAGCAGTCACTAAGAGGGGAAGGATCTAAATTGCCTTCAGAAGAATCCTGCCATGCCCCAGGGATGATGTATGAGTAGAGTTCTTCTTTACTCTGAACCAATATTTAATTTTTTCCTTCTTTATTGTTACTGTGGGTAGGCATAAACTAAATCACACATTAAGCAAATCTATCAAAACCTGAGAAAAACTCGGTCACACAGAACATGGCAACTAAATTCTTGTTGACAAACCAGGGCCTTTATGATAAAGAGAAATTTATATCCCATATTTTAGTACATTGGAGTGAGCCTGTATTTGCAGTATGTTTTTAAAGCGTAAAATACATAGCTTGATCTTGGCAGTACTTCAACTATAGCAGCTGTATCATCTAGTTTACTAAGAACATGTTCTCATGACTGCTGTGTCCCAAAATGCAGTTTAGTACAACAAAATCTTGCATTTGCCTCTTTGCTTCTTTCCCTCAGGCTTGAAATTTGTATCTGAACATTATAATTAATACATTACAAACCACATAATCTGAAATTCTACTCACTTGTAGAATGGAAGAAATTGTCCTTATAGTGTAAATTGCTAGTTTTCCATGTAAATATTTAACACTTTTTAAAATTTATTAGAAACTGCCTGGTGTGAATAATCTATCTAAGCACTTAATATTCCTGCTTAAATTTTAATTTGGCTTGTGAAAAATAAAATTCACAAAGTTTATTCTTGGAAAACTACTTCTGCTTCAGAATCTCATATCAAAAGACAAGTTAATCAAGGCTGAGGTGTGTACCTTAAGTTCCATGCTCTTAGAAGGCCAGGGAATCCCATATACTGTTCTTCCCTGGTGTATGAGGCAGCATGGGTTACCTCAAAGTATTTAATTTGTTCTTTTGTTTCCATTTTTTGCAAAAAGCCAAGTTTCTTGTTCTTTCTATTCCTGTCACTATCTTGTCACCATATGACAGTGCAGTAGGGATCAAAAAGTACAAATTTTCAGTGCTTTCTCTCTACAATTTGTATTTTAATAGCATTTGGTTTTGCTTTAAGCTTTTGAATATTCTGTGATTCAGCTCCTTGACATTTATCCTTTGCTCCTTTAATCAATGGAGCTCAAATCAAATTAATTTAAGAAGATCAGTTCATATTGTATGCAAAGTAAATGCAGCAGATAAATCATTATCAATGTTAATTGCAATAGTTTTGTGCCCTTTTATATATAAATGCTTTTATACCATTTTGATGTTTAATTTTGCTTTATTAACAAGTATATTCTAGTATGTTTGCACGGGGCAAAGGGCAAAAATAAAGTGACAACCAGTCCAAAACCTTTTTGTTAGTAGGCAAAACCTACTCACCCTCAAATACAAGTAAATTCATTTTCCTATGTATGTTCCTTGTTAAACCAGCTCAAATCTCTTTTCTTCAGCTTCTTCATTTATGTCAGGAGAAAATGATAGTAATTTATCTCAACGTGCTCAAATAACTGGCTTGAGGAATTAATGAAAATTGCAATTCTTTCTCAAAGGGAGTATTTTCTTGTTTTCAAATAAGATTTTGTGAAAATTTACCAGATCTCTAGTGTTGTAATCAACTTCAATAGAGAAAACCCATGGGATTTCATGAGTTAATGTCTTTGCTGCAAAAGGCACTGCTATGGGTTTGTTCTTTAGAACTGCAGTTCTAAAAGTTCCAATTAAGACACTCACTGAGTCTGTCCAGTCTGTAGCCCAGTTTATTCATGGTAAACTGAGGCTCTACAGCTGATCACAACATCCTCACTTTTGAATGGAAACATATCAGTGACCAGGTGATTTTTTTAAAGTACATAAAGCCTGGGCAAGTCTTTCCAGTGAACAGAAGATAAGGTACAATATCAGGTTGCTATTAAATCATGTTGGCAGTAAAAGATTCAAGACTATGTGGTTGTGCTAGAGCACATATGGTCTCTCCTGGCATGGTGATTCTGTTTCTTGAAAGAAAATTATTCTTCTAGAAATGACCTCATGCTCGAATCTGTAAGCATCATTTTAGAATCCTGTGACTTACTTCCCTCTGAAGTGGATATCACACTTTATCTGAGGAAACTAAACTTACTGGTACAGCAATATCAGTGGCTGAGGCCTCCCTTGGCAGAGGCTTCTTTCTTACCCTACAGGAGGCCACTGACCTAGTACATTAAGAGTGTTTAAAACCAGCCCTGGCTATACCAAGAAATATTTATCAGTATCAGTCTGGAAAAAAAATAAAGACAAAACCATTCCCAAAGTGCCCGTGGTTCTACTAATGTTGCAAGTTAGCCTGTGTTCACTCATGAATGTTCCACGTGTCTGCAAGTTTTGTCCCTTCTGATTAAATATCCACAGCACATATTGAAGTAAGCCCTCCTAGTCTCTGGAAACTCTTGACTGTTGTTTCAGAGGTACATATGTGCTTTAAATGGAGGCACAACCTTGGCCCAAGCTATTGTATGTAGTTCAACATCATGAGGTGACCTTATAGGGTCAGCAGTGAGGTCTCCGTGGAGTATTGAGCTGACAAGAATTGCTGGCAATTGCACATAAAAATATGCCAAATGCTCCTCTCTGCAGATGTTTTCATAGCTTTAGAGTACTTTTGTAAGACTCAGATTTTAAATAAGTCATGAATATTAAAAATTATCCCTTTTAACACTTGTCTTTGGACTATAAAAGCCAGTAGTTCCGGTAGATTTAACAGCTTAAAAGAACTATTATTAATTAAAGCTCAAATTCATTTGTTGCACTGGACAACCACTGAGATATTTTATTTAATGTAGGTGAATTTTTTAATCACCAACCAAAATTTAATATGAAGGAGATTGTTTTGGGGACAGGTTCCATGTTGATGATCACAGTGATGTGTCCTCACCTCCCTGCTCCAATGTCATCTCATAGGATGGTGGCATGTCATGGTCCTAAGGGGTTATCTTAGGCACTTGATAGGCTAATAAAGTTACATATAATTTAAAAGAATAAAAATTCTTTTTAACAGATGCTCCTGTTGTCAGGCTTGCTTGAAATGATTTCAAATGCATGTGTTTTTTTGGTTGATTTTATACAGAGAGGAATACCCAAGCTGCAGAACAACAGTGTACTGCAGTTGTTCTGGTGCAAATAATTCTAGTTCTTCTGGAAAACAAACTTGAAAGATTTGGGAGCAGTCTATGGAACTGCTAGGTTGATGTACACATGCCTCCCAGTAAACTGTTTCTTCTTACTTATCCCTTCCTTTCATCTAATACTCCTTTTGAAAAGTAAATTATTAGGGTTACCTGTTTATTTTTAGGTTTATTGGTTTACATAGTTGGTTTAGGCAGGAATTCAACTTTAACTAAAATAAATACACTTCAAGTCATCAATTTCAATGTCTATACATTTTATGTTGGTGTTCCAGCATAGCCAAGAGTTTGTCATCCTGGGATTCCATGCACTATGAATACCATCAGCAGATGCAGCAATAGGTAAAGCTCTCTGTGTACATGCAGACTCCAAGATGCCAATCCAGAGGATGACAGGTGGTATTAGATATCCATATTTTTTAATAGACTATAGCAAAGAGAAGCTGGAATTTCTGGCAGGTGAATTGTATTTGTATTCACAGGATACATTGTAGAAAAGCTGTTACTACCGACTTTGCAGTTTCTCAAATTAATCCATTTCAGTGACTTAGAGTCAATTTTCCTTCCTGTACACTTAAGCAATTTTAATTAACTCTTTAATAGGACTGGAAAAATATCTGTATGCACCCTGTTCTGTGTGATGCTGACATGTAGTTGCTTGTCTAAAGTAAATTCTTTCTAATAGCAAAGGTGAAAACAACCTGAAGTTAGTCGTCAAACCTCAGGTGTTTCTTAGTTCAGGTGATTTGGTAGGAAAGGGGGAACAAGAGGGAGCTGTAACAATGGGGATCGAGTTACAGTGAACTTCCTGTAGGACTGTGGGTAGGCTCCCAGAGCCCAGCAAGAACCAGCTTGGAATCTTTAATGACAAAGTTCAATGGCTGTTGTAAGTTTCTAGTCCCAAAAATTCTAAAACAAAACCTAAAAATAGCTCAGTTATAACTGAAGTAGAAGTGACTGAAAAACAGCTTCTAGAAGCTGGCAACATCTCATCAACTGAGCTGAGTTGCAACAGTGAGGTTTTTTTATTTTGTTTTGTTTTGTTTTGTTTTGTTTTTCTCTCTTAGTGTTATATGAAATAAATATAACTACTATCGGGATCAAAGAGAAGATTTGCTATAGCCCAGAAGTATATCAATCACATTTTCTTCAGTTTATGAGAACCACATTCCCTCTTGCTGCACACTCAGTGTCTGCAGCAGTCCTATTAAACTCTACCTTCTGTTAAGTTCACCCCTGTAAATGATTTAACTGAGTATGTAAATGAATGTATCATTCTCTTTCCAATAAAACAAATATTTTAATAACATTTTATTTTTCAACTGCATTTCCACATTCCTTCTACACTTTTTCTTAATAACACTTCCAAGTGAGGTTGAAAACAACTGTCCCACAGCAGTGCCTTGGCAGACATAAACTCTATAACATGGTCAGAGGTTTGAATTAATAATGAGGAAATTGATTAATTGATTCAGTAATGATTATAATATAAATATCTATGTGCAGTATATTTATTAAGGTATAACTAATTGAATTTACTGCATCAGGTTTTCAGAAATCTTTCTACAAAACACAAAAGAAATGCACTCATCTGAGAAAACCAAATTCTGGAAGTCAGAACCACTGTCCTCAAACTTATTTCTTGTTTATATCATAAAAGGATTTGAGTATTAGAAATGGACCTTAAAAGCCCAGTTTCGTCTGGGAGAAGTAATCTTCAGTGCTAGAGATGGCATAAACAACTGCACTATAGATAAATTCCCGTCAGCAGGTTTCAGCCCTATAAAATTCAAACTCTATATCCCAGTTCATATTTTACCTGAACCGTTAGGCTGTAATTGAAGTTGAATGCCTGGCTGGCCGTTACTATACATAAAACTGTGAGCCACTGATGGTCTGATGGCTCTCTACCTCTGCAGTCACGAGCTACATCTTCCTGGCATTGTGTCTGTAACCTGCCTGGCAAGCATGAGCGCCATTAATGCCAGCTGAAACCTGCCTCTCATTGAGATTGTTTGGTTGAAAGTGTTAAAAAAAAGACAGGCATGGAGGCTGACTGAGCCATATACACCTTCAAAATCGGTTCAAGATTATTCCTAGCCAAGGTGCATATGGACCTGACGTAGGAATATGATGTTCTCTTGGCCTGAGTTCATTGTTGCAATGCGCACAGTACTGTCATTTGACTTCATATGGCTCACCCAGGACAAATGAATTGGTGTGAAAGCCTGTAAATCAGACACAGTAAGGACTTATCAGCTATACAGGGTCAAGAATTGTAGCTGTCTAAGGGCAGCAATGATGGCCTGAGCCTCTCAGTGCACGTTCTTTGGGTTACACAGGCCTGTGAGAAAATGCAGTGTGACTGGAGCTAATACCTCCACGAGGTCTGTCCAGGCATGAGCAAGCTGGTTGACCAAACCAAAGGAAATCACAAGGAAGGCACCACTTCCAACAAACATTCTAAACCATCTGTGTTGAAGTGATTATATTAATTTGCAGTATATTTTGTGTGTGTGTGGTTTCTTAAACAAAAAGCACATTATGTCTCTTTTGGAGCTGCCTAGTCTAATAGTACCCCTATTATTTGAGGTTCAGGAAACCGAAGTGAAAATTAAAACAAAACTTTTTTTGAATTTCTATCAATGTGGTAAAGCTTTAAGGATCAAAGTGAGAAAAAAAAAAAATAAGTGAATTCTAGACCTGCAATTTTCAAGGCACTTGCAAGAGCACAATCCACCACACTGGGGCAGTAATGCCCTGGGTTTGCTTAAAAAGCAGATGATGGAGTGGCTGTGCACAGTCCTGCCTGCCCTTTCATCTCACTGAGCAGTGCTGGCAAAAGGCTCACACGGGCACAAACACAGAGGCTTTGCGCCATCCTTATACAGGTCTGTTCATGTAAATGTGCACCCATCACATACATGTTTATGTGTATGCCTGTATATGCTATACATCCATATGTATTATATATTATACAATATGTATGTATTATACGTATTATACAAATATTATCTATGTATAACACATATGCACATATCATTAGACATACAAACACCAAACTTGTATGAGTTTTACAGTGTATTGGGCTTTCCCATACAGTCTTTCCTGTGAAATAGATGATCAAGTGAAACTACGATGGCAGTAAAAATACTCTGTGGCTGTGGAAAATTTCAGATTTACAGTTAACACATCCTGATCACACGACGAGAATAAGGGGCCATTGACACCAGGTGCAAGGCAGTAAAGCTGGATGAGATGTTAGGAAAAGTATTTTCTTTCCCACTGGATATGTTCAAACATTGGAACAGGCTGCTCACAGTAGTGTAGTGTAGTGTCTTGTAATAGTGCACACAGCTGCTACAGGCTGTGTAGTCTTAATCTTTTCCGATTTTAAAAAACTGAGTGGAAAAAGTTTTGAGCCACCTTAACAGGGTTTGGATCTACTTTGACCAGGAGGCTGGTCCAGATGATCTATTGCACTTCCTTCAAAACTAAAATCTTACATAATTCTATAAGTCTTTGATTATTACGGATAACTTTATATGCATTTACAAGCCTCAGTAATTGAATGGGTTACCTATATTTAACCTAAACAACTATTTGGGATCCTAGGCTGACCATTTTTACAAAGCTTCTGGCTTGTGTTCCATCATTAATGCAAGAATTCTTATAAGATTTCACCACTTCACTTTTCCCTTGGTGAAATTGTGAAATTTATTATTTTTATACATGTCTTCTATGTCTATGCTTAATCACTTCCCTCTCATCTAAATACAGCAGACTTTCAGTATTTGTTTATTTTATTTTCTCAGCCAGGGAAAACAATCAAGTAACACTCAAACAAGCAAAAAACCCCAAAAGAAAAACCAATATAGACAAACAAACAGGGCCTATCTCAGAAAGTCTTGCAGAATATAAAATTTTTATGTAGCAGAAAAAAAATTGTTATTCTAACCTGATGCAGCAGTCTTGAAAATGATCTTAACAATTCTTTAGAAAGATATTATATTGTCAAAAATGAAAGTCTGTAAAAAGTCACACCTCAGGCAGAACTTATTATGAATGTTTTAAATCCCTGAAGATAGGAACTTTTAAGTCTTAAAATATATCTGCTGTCACTTCTCAGGCTAAAATTCCAAGCATGAAAACCATGTCACCCATTTTCACATTATCCTCTTTCTAGAAAAGCAGCTCTGAATTATTTTCTCTCATTTCCTATCTTGCGGCATTTTTTCCCAATCAACCCTTTGTCATCAGTGCTCGATATTAATTTTGGAGCAGCTTCTAGGAGATGAGAGTTTGACAGATCTTGTTTGGCTCAGGAGAGTCGAGAGAGGCAGAAGCAGAGAACCTGCTCTGGATTTACAGCAGAAGGTCAAATGAGTTAGATTTTTTGTATCTTAAGTGTAATAGATCAACTTTATTAGGTCATATGTAAATATGAAATATACATTGATACCTGTTTCTTTTCTGGATTTGTATTAGCTTTATTATTTGAAAAAAAAAAAGTGTTTTACTATGATGTCTGTTTTCATTCATTATTTTTTCATTAAAGCAAATATTTCCCAACTCTAATAGCCAGCCAGTGTGATAGCTTTGTACAGCGTTTGTGTTGTGCTTTCCTCACTCAGGATGGAGCCAGAAGTTTCTGAGAGAATCCCATGAGTGAACTACCTCTTTGGGCATATATAACATTTGGAAATAGAACAGAGAATTTGACCCAGCACCTCTGGAGTTCAAATACAGCTCAGGAACCAGGCAGGGTCCTGACCTCTGACTCCAGCAGGCAGCAATGGGAGAAAGCATGTGGACCAGGACCAGTGCATCTTTCAGCTCTGCACATTCCCCATGGCTAGTGCTCCTCACCCGAGCTCTGATCTGCTCTGGCTTTACAGGAGTCGTTGAGAAAATATTCCTCAGCTCCATGTTTTTGGCTTTCCCATGCTAGATGTGTTTACTGGCTCACAGATGGCTCTCATTGCAGAATAGCCTAGAGGCTGTCTTCATTTTACTCACAGAAAATAAAACATTCCAGCCATCCATCCCACTATCTTGAGGCATCACAGAAATCCACACTGGTGGCACAGCTTGAACATGTTGCATGGTTTTGGACTTCATGTGTTTCCAGGGGTCATACTGCAATAGTAGGACACAGAAATCTGCAGTTCTCTCAGGCTGTTCTTTTGTATTTCTCATCCTCACAATCCCACACCTGTGAATTGACTGGCTGTTGCCTCATTTATACATATGAAATCTCATTTTAATGGTCACTGTCCTGGTGACTTGTGTTTATTTCTTATATCTAGTTTCCTCTCTTAGAACTGGCACATCTCCAGTCCTTGCAAGGTCATTAGGGTTGAATGACTTCAGTGTCTGAATTTCATTCTGCATAAAAGTGATGATTACATGACATGGCCTTGTGTCTATTAATTTTCTTCCCAGGCTTTTAAGCCTTGGCAGGAGTGGTGATGAGAGTAAATTTACCGTAGGTTTTCTATGCCTGCTAGAAGATGAGCTGAAACTCCTAGTTACCTGGAAAAAACACAGCCATTTATTGCTGTATAATGTTTTAACACTTTTGTTTTTATAAGTGATTTTTACTAAAGCCAGTGATTCAATCTGCACGTTGTGGCTCAGAAAGCAGCAAGCAAGCAGGTGACCTTTGAGCAAACTTTGTCACTTATCTTTTCCCAGGAGTTTTGTATCTAACTGCATATGAGAAGTTTTGGGAAATTATATGGGGTATAAGGAAGACTCAGAAGAACAGAGAAAATGCATTTCACTATTTATGGTTGGGAAGTGTTCTTGTTTGTAAAAGGTTTTTGGGAGGAAACATAGACAGAAAGGTCTGCACAGCTGCTTTCCAAGTCCTAAGTGATGAGAGTTCTGTGGAACAAGTATATGGTAAAGGACTTATCCTCCCACTGGAAAACAATGGCCAAATCAGTTTGCCTAGTGGAATTTTGGGGAAAAAAAAATCCTTTCAGGGAAATCAAGACATGAATGTCTGTTTGCTGTATTTCCTGCATGACACCAGTTCTCAGTAAGGAAACACAAAATCACTCCCCACAGCTATGAATAGCAAGACTCTTCCCTGAGAGATAGAGCTGACTTGTGTGTATTTGGTGCTAATGCTTTGTGATAAGCAAAATAAAGGTCATTAGAAGGTTTTCATTGCTGGGGAGAAAAGGTATCTTCCTACTTTTAAAGGCAATAGTGAGCTCTGTTTAGAGTGTAGCCTAAGGAATAGTGCTGCCACCAGCTTCTACTGTCATTACTGCTCTCATGGCTGCTGGATTTCCAGCATTGAAGAGCCCTTATGGTACAGGAGTGCATTAGGAAGGGATCTGTGTGTCCCAACAGGACTCCCAGAGCAGCCCTTGCCTGCAGCAACCCACCCAGCGCTGCCCAGAGCTCCACTTGCCCATCTATGGGCTGTTCCCAAGCAGTCTAATGGTCTACACCAAACTTCCGTGCTCTGGATTTATTTCCTGAGAATAAGGACCAAAAAAAAAAGTTTATTTTCATGGAAAAAATACTATTGCTTTCATTCATATTATTACTCACTGCATTTTACATAAAGATCCTAGAGTCTGACCTCAGCACCAAAATGGCATAGAACTGTCTGAAGTGGCAAACTACCAGTGCTCTAGAAGCACTGAGCATGTTTTTGTTTCCCTGAAAATGGATAGAATGGGAAGAAATGGGAGAGAAAAGGTTTATTATCACTCTTTATGTCAGTAGAAAACTTTTTTTTTCACCTCTTGACTAGCACTATTTCCTGCTGCTTCTGTATAGCAAAGGTCACAAACTTTATATTAGATCAAATTCCTTATTGGGAAGAGTTATTTTCCAAACCTCCTTTTTAACCTCTTCCTCATCTTCTTACATAATTTGTATAAGTAGAAATTTATATTTGCAAGAAATATACAATATACTGTGAACATGTTACGGATATATTTTCTGTATGTATAAATCTATGCAATGTAATTTGTTAATGTGTATCTGCATCTGTATTTGTACAGGGATAATTTAACATACAATTCTATATAAACATACATGCTTGCACACACACATGTACAAATACACCCCTTGAGTGTAATCAAATGTCTACTGATCTCAGAATATTAGGGCATGATACCCTGATTAAAAATCGCTGGACTTACCTCAATGGTTTTCAATGCTAAAATAGCAGAATTTTCACTTTGTGGTTAATCCAGGCAGGAAAAGGAGACATTTGTCCTTTATAATGTAAACTAAATGAACTATGAATTTATTCTTCTGTGAGGAAAGGCTTTGGCAAAATATATCTGTCTTCTAGACCTGAAATGGTGATGTGCTTTTAGTACAGGTCAAATCTCAGAAACAAAGTCCTAACTTTTTTTTAAAAACCCAATATAAATCAGAAATGAAGGGTCAAATTCCACGAGCAAAATAAATCTACAGTTAAAAAGTTAAAACAAATCCTCTTTTGGTTTTTTGTTTTGTCTGGGTTTTTTGGTTTTGTTTTTTGGATTTTTTTTTGGGGGGGGGTGTTGTTTTCTTTTGGTTTTGTTGTTGTTGTTGTTGTTTTGGGGTTTTTTTTGGTTTTTGGGGGTTTTTTGTGGTTAGAGATGTTATTAAAACTGAATGAGACCCACAGGATATAAATTGATTGATATGGTCAGAAAAAAATGTCATTAACTATTCAAAAACAAGACACAGACTCTGTATTTTTATTTTGGGTACTGAATAGGTTACACTTTGAGCTCACTCTAAAAGAGCTGTTAGATATATTGCAACTGAAAATTCAACTGGGATAATGTTTCTTCTCATCTGGAGTTCAAATCCTGTAATTTCTTAAAATATCTAAAATATCTTAAAAATAAAGCTATTTTCTGGGGCTAGGATGAAGGAATTGCTGGCAGATACCCTAGAAATCCCTCTCAAGACCTACTCAGAGAAGTCATAAGCCAGAAAGGGGATGGTTTATTTCCTCTTAACTTGTTTTCTCTCATGTATTTTCCTTAGGCTTTATTGGAGGAGATGTGAATGCAAGTATTTAAAATAAAATGTTGATTTACAATTTCCAAACCTCCCCTAGAATTCTTACCAGCTCTTGCTTCTCTCTGGGTGAATACAGCTATTGTCTTTTTCTCTGAAATCTATAAGGACAATCACAAGTTTCTGAAGAGCTCAGTGGGAATAAGACTGGAAAAAGTGTTTGATATATACTGAAAATCTGCTCCAGTGAGGTCAAACTCCCACATATTTGTTATGAGCTGTGTTGCTCATCAGCTTTGCCTTAAAGCAGCATATTCTGAAAGACAAAACTTGCAAGTATTTTAAAACATTGTCAGCACTGATGGGTCAACAAAAGCAGTCAGGACTCAGCCAGATCTTTAAAAATCTCATAGACTGGAAGTCTCATCCTGACATGGGATCAGTTTTATGAATATCTTGTCTCAGTCTGTTTTTAAGACCTCAGATGATGGTGACTCCACATCAACCATAACCCATACACCAGCTCTACTCTCTGTAAAGGTATTGGAAATTTTATTGCTGCATTGTCAGACCATATTGTCCCAGAACTGATCAGAGCATATTCTCTTCCTCTTTGCCACAGTCTCCATGCACTTGAGAAAAACTGTCATTTCAAGCTGAACCACAATTCTTTTTCTCAAAAGTTAAGCTTTTTAGACACTTCTCACTTAAGGTAATTTCTTCTGAATTTTTTTAATGTCTCACAGTAGTTGTGGTTCTCCAGCTGAGACCCTGCCAACACAAAACAGAGTTGTAATACGACTTTTTCTTAGAAGCTCACCTTCAGATTGTGCTAGTCTTTTTCTTGCGAGCCTGTCACAGGTGACATTCATTTCATTCCTGATCTACCTTGGATACCTTGAAATTTTTGGGCAGAATTCCTATCTATTCAGTTGCTTCCAGGAAGATTCTGCAGACAAATGTAGATTTCTGTTCATATTATAATTGAATTATATTCTCTTTGAAGACACACACACAGACAATTTCTCTAATTTGTACATATGATTCTGTATTTAGCTTGCCTTCCAGGGGCTCTGCTGTCTCTGCCAAATCTGGGAAAGGACTATCCTGAAATTAATACTCTGCTCTTTTTTAGAATTGATGCCTGAGGACCTTCCTGAGTCCAGGAAAAGCTATTCCCTGGTATAACATCATTAACTTCAGCTGGAGCCTGCTGTTCCTCACATTGTCAGGCTCAGAGCTGGCTGCACATAAATCAGGTTTTGTGAGAGGTCTGATGATGCTGCTTCCCAGCTTGCCCAAGGAACTCCTCTATTCCCTTACAAGGCTGCAGTGAGCTAACACTGCTCTGGCTGCCTGAAGGAGGATCTGTTGCTGGCCATGCTCCTGTTCCAGCATGTGAGGTGTCCAAGGTTTTGTGCAAAGTTAAAGGGACAGCAGATGTTTGCACACATTTACATAGTGGTTTTGCATTGTGGTGAACACATGCTGCTTGAGGCTCTCACAACTTCTGCTTGGCTTTAAAGAGAATGTACTCCTGCCTCCATTTCTGTGTTGGAAATGCTCAATAGTTCATGGGGAGACCAAGGGAAGTCTTGGGCAAGATGATGGACTACTTATCTTATTGAGAGGTAGCTATCTGCATACAGAATAATTTCACTAAAACCAAAGCGGAGTCTTTTTAACTGCATTGTTGCAGGACTGCATCATGAATTTTGAAATCTTTCAAGGCTTCTCTTTAAAAAACAGCTTAGAATCACATTTCCAGGAGCACAGAAGAGATGGAAAGGTAAACTTAAAACACTTATATAAATTTTTTGTGTGTAAATTACATACAAAATATACACAATAACATAATACATAAACTCTCCAAGTGATTTTTTCTCATCTCTAAAAATGATCTAGCTCCATCCCCTTCCAGAAAGAATTTGCTGATGCCTTTCTTCATCAACTCAAACTCTTATCATAAACCTTTGCTTGGCTAATGCCTGAGACCTCCAGGTGCCTAAAATTACCAGACCAACTATTTGCTTTTCTGTCAGCAGCTGACCATACCTGTGAAATTCACACTTGACTGTAACAGCAGTGAAGCATTTAATGGAGTTTTTTGTTTAGATTGGAGTATTTTCTGCCCAGGTAAAGAGAAGAAAGACAGTCTGCACAACTTCAGTGGTGCAGTGCAGACAATCTTCTATGTTTCCCTTATGCTTTGGGGGATGAAGAAGATGAACATGCAGAAACTGTGGAAGCCAAAACAGCTGCCACTGAGCCTCCTTCTAGGCAGTATTGGTGACGATGGGAAGGACTGCTGGAGCTTTCCCTAGCACTGATGTCAGCAGTTGTCATTTGTTGTCTTTCTCAATATTCCTGCAGGTACTGGTACAGATGATTTCCTTCAAATACATTTTGTGATCTCCCGCAGTATGGCCTAGCCTCTTCTTGAAGCTATATTTAGAGCCATTATTCCTTTGTGTTCTACCCTTTTTCGCTGTGCCCTCATTCAGCTTGATCTGAAAGGAACCAACATAAGACACTTGTCTCCACCAGTAGCTTTGCCCTTCTGTGCACACCAAATTGAGGCCAGTAGCCCTATTAAGTTGTTACAGCTCTAGCCTAGTTAGCTTTTTACAAATCCAGATAATTTCCTGGCAGAACAGACTACAGAAGTAGGGCCACAGAAAATACCATATCATTTAGGGCATGAGATCACTCAAGAAAAGCTAGATGTAGCACAGTCTTGAGAAAATCATCTTTGCAGCAAATCCGGTGATTTTTCGCCTACAACCCAGCGCTGAGGATTCTTAATTTGGCAGCAGACTGTGGTCTATTGTCTTTTTGTTCTTCTCTGAGCATCTTGCGCTGATTTCTTGGTGAATTTTTTTATAATCTCTCTGACAACTTGGGGAAGTGTTCTTCTCAAAATCCCTCATGCTTTGTGGGTGAAAAAAAAGAAGATAAAATACTTCCATAGCTCACAGTTTCCCTTACCTGGTTGCCTGGATCTTCTGTAATAGATTAATGTTGGTTTATTAGTTATCTTTATCCTGGTGAAACATAGAGCAGTGTCTCAGCAATGTTTTAGGACTTTCATCTTTTATTGTTTTGAGAGCTGACCATGTTATTGGTGTGAATATCATGTAATCTCTGTGGCCTTCTGCTTTAGTTGGGTCCCTCACAAGATCTGTGTATCTTTTATGGTGTGCATTTTGTGTGGTGTTGTCTGCTAGTTAGATGTGAACTCAGTATGTTCTACAGGTTTTCTCTGCTTAATTTTATGAAAGAGAACTAGTTTAACAAACTGACTCTCTGTTTTCAAAGCCTTTGGTAAATGTTCAGATTGTAAGCTTATTTCTGAGCTTTCTATAACTGTTAATAGGGTATAACATGTTCTAAGTGTCAATAAATTGTTTTTTAAGGGGCTTGATTAGTGATTCCCCCAACAAATCACAATATTGATCTTTGAGTCCTAGAGTTAATTCAATTTTCTTATAAACACGCCAAAGAGTGAAAATGTTGGTGGCTGATACCAGGTTAATCTACAGAGGAAAAAAGTATAATTTTGGAGGTGACTTGAAACGTGAGGAGTGGTACTGTCATGGTTTTCTCTTCAGCCACATACCAGAGAGCTATCAAGTGAAATGTCATGAACACAGTTGTAAATATCTATTCTCATGTAAGACCTGTTTTATTTATAGAAGAGGAAATCTGAAATAACTGTCTTTGTTTCTATATTTTTATATCCTGTCTGACTTCAAAGAAACTAGAAAAAAAGCTAGTTGGACATATGCAGTGAAAGAAAGCATAATTCTGCTCTGAGAATTTTAATTGTGCCATCTAGTACCTCCTAGAACTCATATAACTACTAACTGGTAACTGTCTGGTGGAAAAGGACCTGGGGGTGCTGGCACACAGCAGCTGAACATGGTCCAGCATGTGCCCAGGTGGCCAAGAAGGCCGATGGCATCCTGGCCCGGGTCAGCAGTGGTGTGGCCAGCAGAACCAGGGCAGTGACTGTCTCCCTGTACTGGGCACTGCTGAGGCTACAGCTCCAATCCTGTGGTCAGTTCTGGGCTCCTCCCTGCAAGAAGGACATCGAGGGGCTGGAGCATGTCCAGAGACGGGCAGCAGAGCTGGGGAAGGGTCTGGGACTCAAGTCCTGTGAGGAGCAGTTGAGGGAGCTGGGGGCGCTTAGCCTGAAGGAAAGGAGGCTCAGGACCACATCACTCTCCACAACTGCCTGAAAGGAGGGTGCAGCCAGGTGGGGTCAGCCTCTTCTGCCAGGTGACAAGGGACAAGACAAGAGGACAAGAGGAAATGGCCTCAAGTTGTGCCAGGGAGGATTAGATAGGGTATTAGGAAAAAAGTATTGTGGAAAGGGTTGTGAAGCATTGGAACAAACTGTCCAAGGAAGTGGCTCAGTCACCACCCCTGAAAGTATTTAAAAGATGTATAGTCAAGTTACTGAGGCATAAGGTTGAGTAGTGTACTTGGGAGTTCTGAGTTAATGTTTGGATATCATAATTTAAAAAGCCTTTTCCAAGCTAAATTATTTATATATGATTCTGTGGAAGTGAATCAGCTTGGCCATCTCAGGGAGAAATACAAGTCAAATCCTACCATCACTCTATCTGCTTAAGGTCCCTGTGCCCAGGTTTATCAGTGTCTCCCAGTACACAATAGATTTCTTTAAGGCAGAAGGATAACAAGACATTAGGAATCCATTCTTTGCCTGCAGCCTCAACCCTTCCATCTGTTGTTCCTTTTTGGCTGGCTGGATACTAGACTGTACACAGTTCTACTCCAGGTTCCTTAGCATCAACAGATTGTCTCCAGTACAGCAGTCTAGAGATATTTTAACCAGGAAGAGAAAACTGATAAGGAAATGTCTCTTTCTAGTTCTATTTTCTTGGGTCCGTGACATGGTAAGGATATGTTCGGAAGTGTTTAGTAAGGCAAAGACAACTTTGGAAGCCATCCTTTCATAGAATGGATATGAAATGATTTGACTCAGATAGCATAGTATGAAAACCCATAAATGTGTCACCAAAAGCCTTGTGAATAACTTGCAGATAATTAACAGTATCAAAGATAGTGGTGAAAATCAAGAGGTTTTTTTTTCACACTAGGTCTCTAAAATCATCTTGTTTCATGATTAGGAGTAAGCAATTTTTGCTTAAGACTAAGGAGCACATAGAAACATGTGGCTTTTACAGAGGTATCAATCCTATTCTCAGACTTATGTCACATGTTTTAATGAAGACAGACCCATCTAGAAACCATGGCTCCACCAGTTCACACCAATAAATACTGGGAAAAATATTCACAAGTTCAATCAAAATGGTTTTCTCTTTTTCATGATCTCTACTGGCACAGTTAGTGAGATAAATGATCAGGAATAAGGTCATGTTAAAGAATAATGATGTGACACAAAGAAGATCTTGACCCTGTAGACAAGGGACATCTGTTATCTTTTTTTATGCAACAAAAGCCACAGTCCAGTTAGGACCCACAGATGATTCGAGGAAGAACTGGCTAGCACCCAAACACCTGAGGTATCTGAGCATCCCACATATGTAAGATCCTACAAAGCTACTGTTCTAGAAGCAGTGATGCAATCCTACAGCCCATGAGATACTATGGAACTTCAGAAATACTTAGTCAGAAATTGCAGTAATTTTCTAGAACTACTAGAAAATCACTGGGGAGTATAAGGGCCTTCTTATAACTAGGGTAGATCAGTGTGTGGTATGTAGGAAACCTGGTTTTGATCCCTGTTCTGTCTAATTTAGTGCTTTCAACCCAGGTTTCCCCCTCCTATACTGTAAGTATAGAATAACTTTTCAGATTTTTGAGATAAATGCAATTCAATGACTTCTCTTATTTTTTTCACGTCAAGCGTCAGTACTCACCAGAGCAGGAACCTGCAGGAGCATTTAACTGCACCTCCTCCACCTGTAATCAAGTCTTTGATAACTTCAGGGGTTTTTAAAGATGAGTTGCATGAGGGCCTAACTCTCCTCAGGGCTGACTGACCTGGAGATGAGAATACCCTAGCCTCAGTCTCCCTCTAAATGTTTTTCAACCCAGTGTGGCAAGCTGGAAGGACCTTTAAGGTTTAGCCCTTAATTTGTCTTCTCCACTCTCTGCCTACAGGCATGATGGAGTTCCTACTTCAAAGCCCCGGGGTGTTCTGAGGAACAATGGATCCTTCTGTGCTTGTGAAGAGCTCATCTACTGTAATAACAGAGATAACAGGGGACAGAGCAGCAGATGCTGCATAATGATTTACTGCAATGGCACAGGGCACTGTGGGCATGTTAAAAAACACTTTCGTTTATCTGAGGGCAAAAGAGGCTGAAAAGTCTATTGAATTCTATTGAAAATTCTAGCACACCTCCCTAACTATTCCAGAGCATCCAGTTTCGTATCTGATCAGGTTAGCTTGACATGCCTTTGGAAACCAGATAAAAATATATACTGATCAGCTACAAGAAAAGTTACTTAAGAAGCTCTCAGAGGAAAGTTAGACTGACAAAAACAGCAGCAGGGTGCTTGAAATCTTAGAAGTGGACTGTGAGGCATTACACCTCATGACTGCAAACTTCACTTAGGAATTGGTAATGCTTAAAATAATGCTAAGAAAAAAAAAAAAAGGAGTTTTTTCTGATTTTAATGAATACAAAACTGTCAAAAACATGGTTTTGGCATGGATCAGCCTCAGAAAAAACTCCCTGTTTCTGCATCTCTGAATAAAGGTACAAGATTAAAAAATGTAAGCTGCAGGCTGGGAATATCTTTAGATAAAGGTAAATGTGACATAACTTGTGCCTTGCACTGCTGAATCTACAAAACAATGATCCAAGAGAGTGACTACATTCTTAACATTAGAGCAATACAAGAACAAGTAACCAACTTTATATTACTTATTTTAGAGCAATACAAGAACAAGTAACCAACTTTATATTACTTATTTTGATATCAGTGGCTGAGACTGAAAACATGCTGACAAAATCCCTGGAAATTGGAATGGCTCTGTTTTCATTCATCATGTATTCCCAGGGTCTTGATGAAATGCAGAAAACTAATCTGCTCCACAGACTCACTGGTTTGGGCCCAGGCATGATCTATAATCCCTCCCAACCATATTTTCTCACAGACAAGAATGATCAGGAAACTTGCCTACTAGAAAAGATGCCTCCTGCTTTCACATCTCCATGCAAGTGATGAAGAGTCCAAACTGTAAGCCTTAAATCTATGGTGGGAGTTAAGACTCCAGTAGCTTAACGCAGCCCTTCTTCCACCTGAAATATTTTTATTTACTTCCCATTATCAAAGAAGACCACACAAACTAGCAGCTGGGGCTCATGGGTCCCAATGGGTGTCTTGACCAAGAAGAAGAAAGAGTTTATTTTTAGAAGCCAAAGAACAAAACACATGTTTAGTCATCTACAACAGTTTTGTCTAAACCTGAAGTTAAACCTAATTGTTAAAGTCTTACGAAACAATCAAATTTGTATGTGAATGTGAAAAAAGCATAAGCGGTTTTATAATTTCCATGCAGAAAACAAGCAGGAAAAAGCAAAAAAGAGCAAAAAAGATGAGTAAATTACATGTACGCCAATGGGATAAACTGTGTTAAAACATGTCTTGTTGGCTTTCATTGAACAGTATCTGTCTCCATCACTGCAGAAGGATGATGTTGACTATAAATAAGGATAATTTAGGTACCTAACAGCTTTCACTGCAGCATTTTTAGGATTTCATAAACCTGCGGTGGCTCGAGAAGACAAACATAATTAACGGTAAATATTTATTGGCCAAATGCATAACTGACCTCAGAAAACAAATGAAAAATGAAAAACTAGCTTTTAAGAAAGCAATTCATTTTTATTAGCTTATTTCATTTTAGTAATATAAATTATTGCTGGGCAATCATCTCTGAACTTATTGCCAAGTGATCAAAGATTGTGCCCGATGGAGAGAGCTTATTCTCTGGCCAACAGTGATGCACAGAGGCACAGTCAGGCAGAAAATTTAGAACGAGAGGAACATGTGCATTTAAAGGCAGTGGCATTTAATGAGCCACAAATCTAGTTTGATTTCCACATTCTCCTCCTAATGTCTCATAAAAATTTCATGTGTTTTTCTTAGCCTTCAAGAAGTGTTTCTCCTGGAGGAGAAGCAAGGAGAATGTTTCAGTTCTGACAAACTGAAATCCACTGGAAAGTTTGTTACCACAGCCTCCTGGCTTTGTCCCTATGTGCAGCTGGCCATGTCCTTACATGCTGAAATTGCAAGGCCCACCCTTGTGAGCACAGCTGCAAGTGAGTGCAGGCCAGTACCAGTTTGAGCAATACTTGATAAAATATAGCCTGCTGGCTTTCAGAAACCGCTGGAATTACTTTGGTTATTAACTGCTTCTCACAACCTACCTTCTGGGAATCCTATCTCAGTGGCATAATCCTAATAAATGTTTTATTTTATTGCCTAATAAAAGGGACTTAAAAGACCATGTGGATCTGTAATTGAAGATTCTAGGCTTAAAGAGAGAACAATTTTATAGGAGCACAAGGGACATGGTGTTCGCTTTGTGAACAGAGCCTACCCACATCATAATTTCTGCTCAGCAGTTGTGGAACAAACAGACACAGAAGAATGGCAGGAGACAGCCCTGGATCAGCACTGAAGAAGTAGGAGCAAAGTAAGTGAAAGCAGCCTTTTCTAAGATTTGTGCTGTGTCAGGCCAGCTTCCCTCCAGCCCCCACTCAGCAGAGCCACCCTGACTCGCCAAGTCCTGTCCTGCAGCCTGAACTTGGCTGCTTTGGGGCAGCACAGGTACCTCCCAGAGGAGCAGTGGCTGCAATGGCTCTCCTCAGCCTTGGTTCTGGCACAGGGAGCTGAGCAGCAGGCAAAATCTGGAGCCTTTCCTACCCTTCCCACGGACACCTTCACTGCCTGACTCCAGTGGAAAGAGAAGGGTGGGATGCTCCACACAACCAGCTGCCAGACAAGGGCTTCGGTCCGATCCTTGCCCAAGACAAATGCTTAAAAAGGATAAATTTCATTATGGGCTGAAAGTATGTGGACTGTAGAGCTCGTGGGATATATTATTTTTTAAAATGCATCTAAGTCAGCCCATCTCAGTTCTCTTAATTTGTAGGCTTTCACATATGAAAGTTCTGCAAACCAGTTGAAGCTGGTTGTCTATGAAGTTTAGTCGATTGATAAAGTATTCTTCAAGTTATCTTCTGTCACTGAATATATAATTAAAGTATACTTCACATGTTCGTAACTACTCTAAGGAGAAGAGTTTCATTTTCAAAACTGGTTTGATTTATAATTCTTTTAAAAATAACATCACACTGTGCCATCCTATGTTTAATTACACAAATAAGGACACATGAGTGTCAGGGAGAGGGTAGATTTATGCCCATGATCATGTATATGCAATACATTTCTTATCAAATCATGCTTTGTTAGTTTGTATTTCTCCGAAATTTCTTGATTCCATTCTGTTCTGGAGGAATCCTGACTGATTTGCCCTCATGGGCTAAAAGAGCACAAGGTAGTGTTTCACGATGACTTAAATAAAAGAAATTTGCAACTAGATCTCACTTTGGTTTTTTTGTTATTTCTGTCACCAGCAAAAAGGAAATATTTGAAGTGAAAAGAAAGTTGCAATCTCCTCTTCATCAAAATCTGCTAGCCTGGTGATTTTATCCAAAATTAAGATGCTAACATGCCACAAAGACAAACTACTCTGGAAAAGATATAGATCAGATCACTGGTTATAAAATTATCAAGAACTAACTGACATGGAGATTTTGAGGACATGGCAGCACACACAGTTCAATTGCAAGACCAGAAGGGGCTAAAGATAACTTATTGAAGAAGTTATTTTAGGATTTTTTTAATCAAAAGCCTAAATTATTTGTTAATATACAAGAATAAAAATATATGAAGGTCAGGAAGAAATACTCTGAGAAGAGGAAGAAAAATTACCAGAAGAAAAATACAAGTGTGGGCCTGAAAAGGCCAAGCCCACAAAAATGTGCTGAAAATTTGGAACATGTTGAGTAAAATAGAAGGGAATTTGGAATATTACATATATCTATTTTACTAAATCATTAGTGTGCTTTGCTGACATAGAAATGAAAGGGTATTCTAGAACATATGAAAAATTGAAATTTTCAATGTCTGTTAAAATGACAGCTTGAAAGTCATAGCTGAGGAAAATTGAATCTTTATCGACTGGAAAGAAACATGAAGCTGATTTAGACAATGAAAAGGCTTTCACAGATCAGGAACTAGAAGGGATTAATTTATTAATACAATTATAAAAGGACTGAGGAAACCCATTGTTGTGTTTTACAAAGGAAGTTGAGAAACAAACACAAAGCTAAATGGCAATATTGACACAAGAATGCTAGGCATGATTTCACAAAAAAAAAAAAACCAACAAACAAACTAAGAAATTTCAAATTAAAAGAAGGTTTCTGATCATAAGAGCAGTGGGAATCTGGAATAACCTGCCATTTGGAGCAGCGGAGACAACAAAATCTACACACCTAATAATCTGAATGCTATTTTAATAGATATTGTCTGCTATCACCTTCACTTAGTGAAAGTACCTTTTCATCTAGAATGGCATTCAGCTGCTTCTTCCCAGGACCACAGCAAGATTAATTACTGTTTCCTCTTGGGTTTTGGCATTATTCATTGCTGCCTTTTTCTGGCAAACATTTCTTCTGTGTGTGTTCCACACACATTTTAAAAAATTCTCTTAAGTTGTACTCAGCCTGGTGAGCACATTCTTCTACCTGTTGTCTTGCTCTCCTTCATAATTTCTAATTTAGAGCAATAATGAAATGTTTATTGTGTCATTATATTTTGTGGACTGGTTTCTCCTTTTCCTTTGTACTTGGATGAAAAAGGGATACCCAAACCTGTTTTGTGAATAAGTTTACTTCCTAAGAAATAGACCAGCAAAACTGCAAAAGTGGAGTCAGGAGGAGAAACAAGCATCCACAGACTGGAGCTCCTGTTGCTAACATCACTTTGCATGTGACGTGTTGCAAAACTATTTGTGTATGTTGGTTGCTTTCACCATGATTTTTCTCTCCTTTTGTGCCATGAAAAGGAATAAAGACAACAAATTGTATCCCCTTTACCTGCCACTTCACAGCAAATCATAATGCCTGCCTGAGCAGCCAGGAAATTCCCATAACTCATCTCAAGTCAGAGTTACTTTTTCCAAACTGTGCTGGTGCCAAAGTCACCCCTTCTGTTTAAGGCCAGATGGAGTCCTTGAGCAACTGCTTGTCTGTATTTACTGACTCTGAGAATTAATTAGTACAAGTATTACCTCTCTCTACAAGCCTAGTCTTTCTTAAAATTGTCCATGCGAGCCTTGGGAATGAGAAGGCAGCTAAAGGGAGAAGAAATGCACTTTCGTGTGACTATGCAAAAAAACCAAGCAGGAATTAGTACTTAAATTACGCACCTCCCAAGGCTCAAATGGTATTTAGAAGGTGCCTGTTACTATTCCTTGCTGTTTAGAGCAACATGTCCACCTTCCTCCCTTCCAATGAGAGCAACCCAAGCTACAAAAACAGTTTTGGGCCCAAGCATGGTGCAAAGGCAAGACCCAGAACCTCACAATGAATTCTGATAAGTGCCTTTTTTGAAGAACCAGAAGAATAGCACGACTCTCACACATTTAATGTAAGATGTTACCAGTGCTAGATTCACTTGTGCTTTCTCACTCAATTCTGCAATGCTTCATGCCTGTAGGAGCCTTTGCAAAACAAGTTTGCTCAGCCTCACACAAAGTGCCAACATCTCCTGGGGGCTATCACTTTAAAAGGACTCAAGTTATACAGCCTGGCATCATTAGAGTTTAGAGTCAACTTGCAAAATTGAAAAAATTATTCTTCTAACTCAGGAAACTTGAGGTAGTGAACATGAAATAGAAAAGGTCTTAAGAATTCCTCTTCAAGGAATTAAGCAGAACAAGATGCTGTGTCCAGGTGCTGTAAAATGACTTGCCTTCAGAAAAACAAATAATCTGGTGTCGCTTACATGATGGATTTTTCCAGCAAGACTTCATAATTGTCTCTGCCTAGTGAGCCATATGACATCAGTATGGGGAGTAAAATGTGAGGGACCCTGCAAAAATATAACCCCTTCAATTGAATAAGTCATGAAACTTGTCATTTGTCCATCTATATTTTCCGGCACATGCAATAGCTATACCTTACAACCAATGATCTATTTGAAGTTTTAAATTGTACATCCAGGTAATTTGCCATAATCCAAACTGACGCAAGTGCAGCACATTTCATAAGGAAAATATGGAACACAGTGACCTGTGAAGCTTTGTGTTGGTATCCAGTAGATCCTCATATCAAAACATTAGACAGAGTGGGTGTTGTTTTCTACCTCTGAATAGACAGTATTTTATTACCTCTTGCAGTTCCTTTCCCAAGAAGTACCAGAGAGGCAAAAATGACAAGTCTCAGCAATTTTGAAATGGCACCCAACTGCTGTTTCTGTTACAACAGTTTTTATTAATTCTCTTCTTCTTTTTCTTTTTTTTCTTTTACTTGTAGAAAGCTGTGTTCAAGTCACGTGCACATGTTTGGTCTGGGGTTGGGGCAAGCACTGCACAACTGTCTGTGCATGACAGCGCAATCCTTCAAGGGCACTGCCCTCCCTTGCCACCCTGCTCTCACCCCAAGTGTGCCCTGGGAAGGAAAGCAGCAATGTTCTTCAGTGTACCCACTGGTTAAGCCATGATACTTCAGTGACCGAATGGAAATCAGTTGCCACCCCCTTTCCCTTCTGATCAAGACCAGCAGGAAGAATATCATCACTAATCTGGACCTAGTCATAAATTTTTTGGTAGAGCATGTGGTGAGAGTTTTCTCATCCTCTTGGCCTCTGGTACAGCTGTGTTGTGTACATCATGCTTTGACCCTGAAGGATTAGTCTCCTGCTTTCCAAAGGATGTTCAGGAAGTAAAGTTGGCAAAGAGCAAATGTCAAATGAATTTATCTTACCTCTACTTACTGAAGCAAGGTCAGAGAAGGATGAGAAAGCAGTTAATTTATATGGTTTTTGAAAACGGAGCTACCACTGTAATTCATTGGTTTAATGTATTATTTTTAATTATACAGCTATAACCACCTAGACTGTGAAAGCAGAGGCGGTTTTAAATGCAAAGTCAGGGCACCCAAGGAGTCAGGTACTTTGATGTATTACAAGCAGAGTTCAATGCCTGCATTTTGACAGATGTCTGTCATTTTGCACAGAGAGCTAGGACCCATTTCTGGTCTCCTTTCCTATGACCTTTCTAACCATATCATCAATGAAAGCTATCATTTCATCTGAGTGTTGATATACTTTAAATACATATTACTTACATACTGCTATTGTTTTTCCCAGTAAAACCTCAATGTCAGCCTTGACTCATCAGCTCCTGGCTACTGACATGTACTTGTGTCTTCACTATCTTTCATTTAGCTATCAGATTTGCTAGGCTAGTGACCTTTAGGGGATATAAATCTAATTTCTAAATGACTGCTCATTAGGTACTTCTACACGGGTAGTTAACTGTATCAGCAACACAGGATTCATGAGGAGTTATCTTCTGGCAGGAATACCTAGCTTCCAATTTTATATTAAGTTTTTAAAGCTTTTGAGCATTTAAAAACTTTGTAAAAAATGAAAAATAAAAACCCAAATTTAAAAATATTTGGAAGGAGAAACTCAGTTTTCTTTTTATTCTTTGATTCTTTGCATTTTTTTCTATTTCTAGATTAATTTCAGATAGCTAAATAACATAATTTCATTTTCATTAAAAATAAAACAACCTCCAACAAGGGAAAAAAGATTGATTTACCTTTTTGATACTTTTCATTGTCTCTTGCAGATGCTTGAAAACTCTTTGAGATCACACAACACTGACTTTAAGCACAAACATCTTTTTTGTGTTCACTCTACACAGTGAAGATCTCTGAAATAACTTTGTCATAAGTTGCTGCTTGTATTTATTTTGATATCTCAGCAAGTGGAAAATCAGTGAGTCACTTCTCCACAAATAAAGCAACTTTGTATTCACCACCAAAATCTGAGACAATATAGGTCTCATCTCTGAAATTGGGAAGTTAAGGAGGGATATCACAGCTGCACTTCAGATGACAGTGCTTAAATGTAATTTAGATTTTTGTAGACTGTTGTACCTAAGAAGTGAAGAAATTATTTTCTTGACTTCTACCACTCTTAACATCCTGATTTTTGTATTTTATAACCACTTGGGATATTCTCTTTCCCCATGGTCATCCCTCAGCGCTTGCTGACTTCTGAACTCATCAGAATCCAGGACTTTGGGCACATCCCAAGAGAGACCAGCTTCAGAGATTCATGAAGGAGTCCTTTATATGAAAAAGGGTAAGGTTTACCACCCCCAAAAATTCATTATACATATGGACCAAGGCATGCACAACAGCAATACATATTGATGCATCCAAATGTTGAAAGGAGAAAGTACAGAGGAAATAGACAGTCATATTATTGTACTGGATATCTGCATAGCAGCTGTCAGAATGGCTGATAGCCTGGGAATGACTAGACAAGAAAGCTGATAACTACTATGCCACTGTCTAAACAGTTGAAATTAAANAAAAAAAAGCATTTCAGTGTGAGAGGTCAGATAAAATGTCTGCAAAAACCCACATTTATCTCCAAGCTTTAAAAGAATTGCTTCTGAAAGGCAGAAATTTTGGAGGAGAGCTGTACACAGTGTAAGTGAAACCATCACTAGATGATGTTGCAGTCAGACTAGAAGGTCCCACAGTGGGGCCTCATGCTAAAGTCTGACTCGTCCCAAAACACAGCTGATAGCTGCCACACATAATGTAATGTTTGTATGTTTTGCTATAATTTTATAATTTAGTCAGAAGTCTGCAAGAGCAGGAAGGTTTCTAGGATGGTTTTAGGTGTCAAAGATAGAAAATTCAGTCTAGAAATACTGAATAAATTCAGGCAAATGAATTAACCTTTAAAATAAGATTAGATTTTCCTAGAAGACTCTTCTGGAGGAAATTCAGTGTCTAATATGTGTCCACACAAGTGTGCACAGGCTACCTGAGGTATCATGATGCCTATTAAACTCTTTTAGAAACATGCTTTTTAAGCTTTGGTCATCAATACCACACATCGGTTAGTTCTTAGGTTTGGGGGGTTGGGAAAATTCCTTCCTCAGACCTGACATATTGAGGTACTTTTCTTATGCTCTTCATCTGTCATGGGTAAAGCAGAGTTTACCTGGTGTCCTCACCCTATGGCAGTAGCACACAGTTCTTCATCCTAGTGACTGCAATTTTACCCTGTGGAAGCCTTAGCAAAGGAATATTTGCACAAAACATAATGAATTACAATGGTTACAGGTCAGAGTAGAAGAGGCAGTATTCCCTCATGGATTGTAAACTGTGTAGTGAAACATCTCTGTGTGTGGTACTGAACAAGCAGCATGTAGATTTGAGTAAAAAGACTAAGAAGTGGCTTATGGCATATTTTTAAGGGGCAGCATGACATTTGTAGTTAATAAAATCCAGAACAAGTATTTTTTAATTTGATGCACATTAAGAGAAAATACAAAAATAGATGAGGGTGTACTGATCCCACCACATCTTGCTATTTTCATTGAATGGGCTGCCTTGCAAAAGAATGGGAAGATTTATGGAACTAGTACTACCCATCTATAAGATAAATCTTAAAATAATTAGGTATAAATAATCAATGACCACTCCTTATCCTCAAAGAACAGTATTTATCATTGCGTCCTAACTCTAGGAAAGCACACTTAGGCATCATCTACTCCTAACACATTATTATTTTCCCAAAATAACTGGGCCATCCTGTCTAATCATTAGTCAAGAGTCCTTGTTTTCAGCACAAAGGAATGAACTAGAAATAATAGGGCAGATTAGAAAGTTTTTATAAATCTTTTGTTATTCTAAAGGATGAGATTTGTTTAAAGTACTAAATTTTAAAACAGGCAAAACTTTTACATATGGCTGAAAAGAAAAAGTATTCAAGGATTCTACTTGTACAGTTTTGTATTAACACAGGAAAAAAAATCCTTATCTAACATAATCTAAGCATTTAATCTGCTGAGCCCATCTGGCAGAAGTGCCATGTAATGTTGCTAACACTGAAGCTCTCAGAAGCAATGTAACACCAGCTGGAACTTGGGATGGTGCTGTGACTGAAATTTGGGTCCAAAATGAGGCTGACAGAACGTCCTCGGGATGATTATGTGTTTGACATAATCCCTATTGCAAAAGAAGACAGGAACCTTAAAGACTCTCTCAGGATCCTATTCAGACTCTGCATTACCTAGGAACAATACCTAATGGATTAGCTTCTTGCTCATTTTTTTTTCTCCTGAGAGAACAGGTTATCTGTCCAAACATAATGTGTCTACTGCAGGAACTCCCAATGGGCAAGTTTTTCTTGGCAAACTGATTTTCATCCGTTACGCTGACTGACTCCATCTCCACCTTTTGGAGGAGCTTAGCCATCTAATTCACTAGTAACCGCCTACCTGCATGCACCCACACCATGGCATTTTGATAGAAGTATGAACCCCAGTCAGGGGATTCAGAATCAGTCTTATAACATGAAAAGGCACCAAAATGGGTTTGAATAAATAGACAGTATAGAAGTTGAATAAAGTCACTATGTTTCTGAAGGGTAAAAGAGGATGCACAGGGTGTGTGACTCTGGCAAGGACAGGGAAGAATTAATGAGTTGATGAGTGTAATAAACTGTCAGGCTCCCATTATTCAAGGGAAAATTAAGCAGTTACCACTATCCAGCAGCTGTTTGGAATTGATTGAACTGGAAGTAGACTATTCACCTGGATGAAGAGAAACTGAATTTTACCCTCAGCAGTGCCAGCAATTTGAGTTGAGCCCTGGGCAGAGCTGATAGTGTCAGGCAGGTTTGTGAACTGCTCAGCTCCTCTAATAACAAGTCTGACGAATAAGCCTCCTGCTGATTTTAATACCATAGTAATAATAATGTAGGGACATTTTAATTAAGAAACCACTTAGCTTTCAACAGTCTCAGCCTTCCACAACTCCATAATTTCTGTTTTCTTTCACCATTTTGACACCAGGGGGAGGATTACACCACCATTTGGGTTATCCTCATCACAGTAATTTAGAAATCTCATTAGCACAGGGACAACAACTGTTCCTCTTCACTGTTTTTCTCCCTCTGCTACTCTAGCCCAAATTATTCTGTGCAATGTCCAGTACAGCTTAGCTGGACAACGTGGGTCTGTGTTTATAGGAACCAATATTCTGACCATTGGTTCCACCCTGTGTTTGACTCTTGATACAGCATGATAAATTACCAGCTTTGCTCACATGTTCAATCGCTTGCCAGTCTTCCCCTCTCCTGTTTAGCTCCCACACTGAGAAAAGCTGTTAGTGATAATTCACGGTATGTTTTCCTGGTGATTGTTCAATGCTAACTACAAAAACATGGCATTTTGCCCAGCATTTAAAATATTTTGCAGCTGAGCCACAGTCCATGGAGAGATCTTTGCCCTGCTCCTCAGACAACACAGATAGAAAGACAAAGAATTAATGTCCTGAGCCTGGGATCAGCAGGACAGCTTTGGTGAGTTGCAGGAAGGATGTCCCTACACTCCAGACAGCATCTCCCCAGCTGATGTGGTGAACCCCACTGGGCAGAGGTTGCAGGTGATCTCAGCAGCTGCCTGGCTGCTTCTCCAGCAGCACCAGTATTCCCACCTGTGGGTGAGCTGAGCTGACTACAGCACTTCTATCTGCGCAGTAGCTCTCAGTCCCTGAAGATGGGCTACTGTCCTGTCTGTCCCACATGAAAGGCATGGCTTCTGCAACCTGCTGAGCACCTGTGTGTTCCTCACCTGTCCCTTTCTCCAGCTGCTGTCTCCAAGTGCAGGCGTTCGCTCACTAACATGAAACAATGTGGCTTTTTATAAGGTGGTTCACCCACTTTGAGCTGAAGTATGACAAAAGGTTCTCCTGGTTCTCTTCTTCAATTTAATGAAATATTTTTCAAAGTTTTGGAGGACTTCTGTTAAAAACACTTCACAGGATGCTTTTGTGCTGAAAGTCCAACAAATAATGACTGTATGTCAAGGTGAAACAATCAAATCCTCTGTTATGTAATGTTGGTTTCACATGGTTGCAATTAAACTCCAATCTTAGTTTTCTTGTACTAATTTAACATTGATCCTAATCTGCCTGCTTTGTCATTTTTTAAACTATTGATTTTGGAAAGAATTGGAGAGAATAGCTTGTCCAGCTGGTCTAATGAATTAATAATACTAATAAGGTTGAATATAAATGATGCAATCAATTTTAATTTTATCAAAGCTTTAATCAGTTGGTCTTATAAACTTATATTTTTCTCAGTCAGAATGGGGTTTTTTGCTACAACAATGTGGGTGAACAGAGGGAGATTAATGTAGTTTTAATAAACTCTTATTCGTAATTCACTAATTTATTTCCTCCTGTTTTAAAACTTCTTAGATGCTATGCAGATTTTCTTATCTTTGTGTCTAAAATAATGAGCAGCTTTTGAAGCCACGTACACATCTTATTCTGGGCATCTTTTACTATTGCCTACACATTGTCCTTTTGGTAATGGGTCTATGTTCAGCCATCAGCACCAGACTCAGGAGTCTCAGTGGATCAAGTGCTAATGCTCTTTTGGATTGCAATTTAGCAAGGCTGCAAATAATTTTTATCTAAAGAAAAATCTTAAAACTAAACCAGGATAGTGTATTTTTGTGATTTGAAAGAAAAAAAAAATCAATAAAAGCTGAAAATTTTCCAGTACAATGATTATGAAGCAGGACCCTGTAGAGAGATACTGGGTACGATGGAGATATACAAGTCACTTTGAAGAACAGTAGATTATTCTACATGTCTTTTCAGAGTGGTGATCAAAACTATTTTGTGTAGGTTCAATCCATACTCTTATTTCCATTCAGGTCAATGGATGTCACCTCTGAAAAGTCTGAAAGGGGAATATGACTTAATGATAACAAAATCGGTTGTTCACCAACACTGTTAAACCCACATTTATTTCTCATGTAAGTCCACATAACTTAAATGCTTAGCTGAATGGGAGCTTACACATCTGATTCTCCAGTTTGCATTCTTTCAGACTAATACTTACAGGGTCAGACCAACCGAAATTATGTCAGCTCACCCTTAGCTGAGTACAATTCAGGAACAGATGTGTGGGCTTGGTAAGATCTGAATTCTTGCTTGTGAGCTTCACATCTCCTGGGAAGCTGGCAGGGTGATAGCTAAGCTGGATAGAGCATTGGGCTTCTCAGAGCACCTACAGCATTTCCGACAGCTGAAGATCCATGGGTTTTTACTGGATGGACATTTGCAAAGCCCAGGGGTCACAGATGGATTTTGCACTGCTATCTCCACTGCTGTAGAAGAACTGTTAGTGTGCAGATAAATTTTGCTTTCCACTGAAACATTGTATGCTTGTCCACACAAAAATGCTTTAATAATCAGAGTAATGTAGACAGTAGAGTGAACTGACAGCAAATATTTAAAGCAAATCTCTGGATCAGGCAGAACAAATTGCAAGGTTATTGAGTAAAGATTTTTTTCCCCTGGAATTGTTTTTTCTAATTTACTTCTGAGATAGCACAGACCATTTTCAGAGAGAGGATATGGGGCTGGATGTACCTTTGACGCAGTAGAATTGTTTTTGTGTCCTCATGACATCCTTTGACTGGAGACAAAACTGAGCAGGTACACACCAGAAGTCCCCAAATCAATGAAGGCCCCTCGACCATCTGTTTCTGGAACAGTTTCTGTTGTTTCTACAGGACTGAAGCCAACATTTGCAGCTGCTTTATAATTTTCAGTAAACTTGCTGTAGCAGCTTCATTACCCATGTTAGGTTCTCCCCAACTTCACATATTAAAAACCAAATTTGGAAATGTCCAGAAACAATAACTCAAGCAATTATCCAAACCTGAAAGCACAGACCACATGTTAAGTTGAAGTCAAAGTAATTCACTGCCTGACATTTGTTATATAACTTTCATTGGTACTTGTTAATAAATCATGTACAGAAAACAGAGGAGATTTGTTCAAACCCCCTCCCTGCTAGGACTGTTCCCAGGCCCGCAGTGTCACATAGTCAGGCAGCCACACATATTCCGTGTTTCCTTTTCTTTTCCTCTACCACATGAGATCAGGAGAGTGCTAATCCTGCAGGTCATGGGGGAGAGCAGAGGTGTGTGAGATAATTCTGAATAAAGCAGCTGATACACTGGAAGTATTCTTGCTACAGCAGCACCAAACTGTGCACAGTTTCATTTAGCTTTCTAGTTTTCAGTAGAAAGCCTGACAGAATTGTCCTCAGCAGCCAATAGAAAACACTTCACTGCTTCCTGAAAATGTTAAATCATGTACAAGTATTTGAGAAAAACATTGCACACACTTTGAAGATTCTGGTTTGCAGAACTTGATGAGCAGAGGTAGAGTTATGGGTAGAGTTCATGACAAAATTTCTACGGTCACACAGGAACTTCAGATCTTCCATTGGACTTGAAATACATATTAGTTTTAGTTGCTGCTTGAGTTTCAATTGATAGAAAGATATTAGAGAGAATATTGATCATCAAATACAAAGTATTCTACGTACAGGAAATCAGTTTCATTAAAATAATAATTCTATAAAAAGAAAAATTCATAAGTTCAATCTAAAAATAATTTGCTTTGAGACAAGGCAGGTAATATGTGTCAGAAGTCTGTCCATAAAATACCATGTACACATATGTGTCAATTATTTTGTTATGCAGCGACCTCGATAAAACACAGGTCAGTGTATAAGCCTTTTCTTCAATTTAAATTTGTTTTAGACAGGGAAGTGGCACAGCATCACATACAATATTATCATAAACAGAAAAAGAAATAAAAGAAGATATTTCTAAATTTACTGACTACAGTTAGCAGCTTCAATAAATGGTGAGATTTTCAGAACAATTAGTGTAATTTGGATTTCAGTGACTTAAATCTGCAGAGCCTGGGCATAGGTACTTAAAAATGGCAGCCTCTGATCTAAACAGGAACTACACCAAATTCTCAGGAAAGGCCTTTGCAGTGGAAAGTGCTATTTTTTTTTATTATTTTTTTTAATTCTACCTATGAAATGGGAGAGGAAATCAATGGCTGAGAAGAATATCCTTGTTTCATTAATCACTTTTCAGAAATAAAAACTAGATTCATTATGCAGTATGTAGTATATGCCAGTATGTAATCCTGAGCACTAAAATCCCTTACATGAATAATAGGCAGTTGAAAGCATTGATTCTTGAGAGTCAAACTATTTCTCTTATAAGTTCACTACAAATATAAAAAAATCTAGCAGAAGGACTTCCACTGAACTGTGATTTTCAGATAGGCATAAAAGTTAAACTAAGACCAGTTCTTAATCAGATATATGAAAGATGATGATGCAAGTATCCAAGTCAAGGGAAATTCTGTTTGTTAGTATAATAATCAACCCATCTCTCTCTAGTCTTTTTTCCCATATAAATAATTCCTTCCTGGCAAAGTCATCACCATTCCTATCGCTGTCTCTTCTAGTTCTTAACCATTATTTGGTTCTGTGTAGTTAGATTATTCTGTCACCTGCTACTGGCTTTGTTACCTTGTTACTTCTTTACTACCTAGTCGCTCTCCTTTGTATTCCACCTCTGTATTTTCACACTGTTCTTTCCCCATCTTCTCTTTTTTTCTCTTTCCAGAGAAGTAACCCATTTCTCTTGATTCATTTACCACTCTGTTTTTCTGCCTCACTGTTGTTTTTCCTTTTCCCTGCCTTGGCTCATATACTTTTTAACTCAGCAGACTTGTTTACACATTGACTATTCTTTTTCAAGATATTTCACTGGCACTTTTTTTTAAAACACACGGCAGAAACAAGGCATTACCCCCAGAAGTGTGAACAGGAGCAGACTGCCCCATAAGTGATCATTTGTTTTCAAGGCAAAGCAAGTCTCTGAGCCACGCAGACATACAGAAATATTTCACTGTTCACTTCAAGAAATCAGAAAGCAAACAAAAAAGAATGAAAAAAGAAAGGTAATTGGATTGTTTAAAATGTTATCTCCTAATCAAGAAACACCTAATTTAGATAAAAAACAACTTTATCTGTACTCAGTATTTTCTGCAGGAGGAAATAAGAATGCAATGTGACTGCTCAGTGAAATAGTTTAGAATCCATGACACTCACAGATTCTCTCCCATGCAAACTCTCAAGCTCATTTCATCTAAGAATTCTTCTCCCTCCCCTTCCAGTTGCTTCTCATCTTCCTAGACTTGGTCCAGCTGATGCAACCACTGTCTACTCTGTCTGCCACTGCCATCTCATACCAACACATGATTGAGTGTTCATAGCAGCAGCAGCACCTTGAAGAAAGCACTGGCATACAAGAGGGATGGTTGAGTTACGCTCACATTCTTCAGAATAAACGCACAGGTTGTGAAAGTGCTGGTAAAATTAAACATTTAAATATATCTCATGAAGGAAAATTGGCACAAGAGATATCAGTTGATTTACCTTTATGGAGCTCTGTGAAGCTGCCAACTGCTATGGAAAGGTTATGTATTTTATTACTGCATTTGACAAAAATTCACCAAAAATTGCATCTTAACACCACTGGAATGCAGGGGTCACAGACACATTCAGACACACTTCATTTGTGCTTGCCATGGTGAGACACACACCATGAAAATACCATGAACACCCTGCACACAGTCTTCAAAAAATGGAAATACTGCTGCACAGCATTGCTGCATGCTCCAAAACTTAAGCAGTGCCATGGCTGGGCAGCTTTGGGCTGATGAATTAAGGCTACAGTTAGTGAGAGACACAGCCTGAGGCTTCAGTAGGGGTAAGGCTGCCAAAGGCAGGGTCCAAAAAAAAATAATTCTTGGTAGCTTTTCAAGACTAGCTTTGAATGGGTTATGTAGCAGTGCAGTTGAGACCAGAGGCCTCTTGGTTCCAGCTGCATCTTTAACCCAAGTTGCTCAAGAGTTGAAAAAGGGCAGTGTTTAGGCTGTCTGCAGCCCACTCTTTTTCTCTGGCAAGCCTGTTGCAGCCCTGCACCAGCAAGGACTATAGGCTCTGTCTCTGTACTAAACATAACCTTAACCTAAATCTTATGCTTAACCTAAACCCTAAGTCCTTAGCATAAACCTATGATATGTGGCTGACCCTCAGTCAAATTTCCAAGACTGATTTATTTTTGAAGTCTAGCCCCTACTCTGGCAGACTTTTATGGCCCTACTCCACCTATAGCCCCCCCACACAAGCCCTAGGCTTTGGGTTTCTAACTCCAAGCCTAAATATAATCCTAAACCAAACTTCAGCTTGGCTGAGCTTTAGCAAACGATCCCTTGAACTTTGTTTAACAAAACCAAAAAAAGTCCTAAGGGGATTTTTTTTTTTTTTACTGCCCATCCCTTTTACAGCCCAGCATCCGCTTTGCAGTCACACTTCCTCACAAAAATGACAGTCTCACAAACACGAAACTCTCTCTCACAAACATGATAATAAATATCACTCACTTGGACTTTGCTGATCCTTATTCATAGCCCTCTTGACTGAGGTCTCAATGGGGATTTTCTGAGACTTTGCTGTAGACTCCTCCTTCCGTTTTAGCCCCCTTGAAACTCTTGTGCTGAACCTTGTTTCTAAACTTTACTTTTGACAACAGCAGAGTCTTAGCACCAATCCTCGTGCCAAAGCCCTCATTAACTAGCCCTTATGGGAGTAGATTTTTCACAGTCCACCTTCTTTTTATGCAGTTCTGTGCACTTCTGTTAGGGTTAGAATCAGATTTGAATAAGTGCTATGGTCACAGTTGTCACTGACAAATCCTAGAGCTCCACTTGACTTGAGATTGCAAAGGATGTGACCGAGGGTTGAACTACAAGAAGAAATCTCCCAAGAACTTCTTGGAGATTCTCATGGCTGGGAACATGGAGAAAGCTCCTCCAAGTTCAAGGCAAAGGCCTAGTGATAGGCTCAGGAGGAGGGACACAGAGCCCTGCACTTGTAATGCGCAAAGGTGGAAAAATGCAGACAGGAGTAGCAGTTCTGATGTGGGTTGAGAAGCCTTGGTCCACCAGGTAGTCAATCAGGAGTGGCTTCAGCCAGGTCTGCACCCCACAGAAACAGAATCCTGATACTGAACTTCAACCAGCCAAAAATGCATGCAGTTCCCCAGCTCACACTGACTTTGAAAGAAATGGTCAGCCAGGAGGGGCTGTAGACACAATTCTGGGGACAAAACACGCCAAGGGGGCAGGGGCCTCTGGCTGTGCTGACTCACACTGAGTCTGTGAGAGAGGCCAACAGTGACCCACGCCAGTCAAGGACCTCCCTGGGGCCATCCCTGTCCATGCTGGAGCAGGGACATCCCTAAGGGACTGTGGCAGAACACAGATACTCCTGAGCCTGAATTTATTAAAAAAAACCCTTACAACTTCTAAGTAAGAAATGCAGCCAGCTTTTTTTTTTTTTTTCTCTAAAAAACACAGTTCCTTAATGAGAGAAATAATATGACCCATTTATTGAGGGCAACATTACCACAACTTTGTTTTTCAAGAGCAAATGGTTTCAGATTCCTCATTAGGGGGCACTTGTGTTGCAAGCATCACCATAACAACCCGAGGATGTCAGTGTGATTGTCACCAGGCAGCAGGACACCTGGTAGGGTCTCCTCCGATCTCAGGTCCTCCTGGACTAGCTGCCTGGGATGCTCAGGCAGCTGCAGTGAATGTGCCTGCATGGAGGTGTCAGGACAAAGAAGAAAATCTGGATGATGCATTTTTAGATAATTATTCAATAGCTCTGGTGGGTTTATGAGCTCTGAAGCTGAAATCGATCACTAGAGACAAACAATAATCTTATAAATATGGGCTGTGTGACAAAAAAACAACCTGTTGCCCTTTCAGAATTGAATTTTCCTGTTTGTATTTATGGACCATTATTAATATGGACAGGAGTGAAATGGATTATATTAATACCCTTCAGCAAGTGGTGCGAGGGTTGGAAAATGAGTAAGTATATGCATGTAAATTACAGCTCAGGCTGCCTGTAGTACAAGCAGCTGCCTGTAAAACAAGCAGCTGGCAAGCAGTGGAACTGGGCATTGCCAGCTCTTTCATCCCCCTGTCAAATGCTCCACAATATCATTATGTTTCCTTCCAGTCTCCTGAGAACTTTATATGTGATACCTGTGACAGTAAGTTAACGCAAGACTATTCCCCCCAGAATATATTTTTTCTTTTTCCATGAACTCCATCTCTAAGAGGCAATGCATGTTGCCACCCTGAGGAAGTCACACCTCTTTGGGTGACTGGTACAGGACAAAACCCATCTCACCATGCAATCAGCCCCCTAGAAATAGGTGAAATATGGGGAAAGTCTCTCATAAACCCCCTTCTGGCTTACCATGGGCTCAAGTCCCTGGCAGTCCTCAGTGTTCCTCACATTGGGGCAAGCAGAGAAAGCACTGCAGAAAAAGAAAAATATTTTCCATTGTCTGTTTGCAGCAGCTGATGCCTGGGCCATCTTGCTTTGCCTCAGATAAGGAATGTGCACTGGAAACTGTACCTTTGAGAACTGCAAAACCAGGCAAGGACTGTACTCCCTTAAAGGCTGCTTCCAAGCCAAATTTCTCTGTAATTCTATAATATTATTATGTTATGACTGCTATCTTTCTTCCCTTACCTTTGTACTCTTCCTCCAAATTGTGCCACATGATTTCCCTCTCTTAAAGAGCTGAGTCTGACTGTAAGTCTTAAGGTGTTATGTTACCTTTTGGTAGTGACAAACCAACAGAAAAGGCAGAACAAAGATACTTTTAACAGTGCCTGGTAAGGATGAAAGTGAAAAATTAGCGTTAAAGCAAGTTCTGGGTACTGCATGAGCAAAAAAAGAAGTTGGTTTAGGACAAGTAATTAAATGTCCTTACAGAGTGTTTTTCTAAAACAATTCATTACTTTAATGAACATAAGTTATAATAAAAATAATAATTTTCAACTAAAATTATGCTACTGACCTGATTCAAATCTCAGTGGTACTTAAATTGTGAAGTAGTAAATTATAGAGTACACTTTTTCTGGATTGTTCTTCTGCCCAACTGCACATTTTCAACATTCCACCTGAAGACAAGTATCTTAGTTTAATTTAGTATGTGGAATTATGAGATGGCTAAAGATCAAATTAGAATTTTTAAAATATAATATTGAAGTCATAAGCATGTAAGGGAAATCAAGGTAACAAGATCACTCAGTTATATAAAATTTACAGGTACAAAAATTAAATATACCCAGTTGCACTTGGGTGCATTAATCATTATTTCTAACCTTCAAGTATATAAACTTAATTTTATATCTGAAGGAAAAAAAATTTAAATAAACTCTCAAATTATCTGAAGCCAAAGTATGTAAAGGTTTTTCTCAAAGACATTATTAACATTTGCAACATCTTCACTGGGAGGTAGTACAAGACATGAAGCAGAGGGCTTTATTGGTGAGATTATACTGAATTATTCCAAGGCAAATACAGGAAAAGATTAGTCAAAAGGGGAAAATATGCAAATGGGGTAGTACAGAAAATTATGACCAAACACTGTTTAAATGCTACATGTGTCTACTTTAAACAGACTCATGTAGAATATCTTCTAGAATCCAGAATGAAGAGGTAAAAATGAAAAGCAACATGAAATATATGTCTATAGATCTGTAAGTCAAAATCCTTGCAATATGAAGAATGATAAATGAATCGTGATCATGGTCTGTTTCAGTGGTTTTATTCACTATCCATCACAAACTACATCTTAAAAAAACACTTGTAAGAAACAAGAAATAAATAGATTGTCTGTTTACCAGAGTATTAAACAGAAGGTCAACAAAGCTTGGTTTTCCATCAGGCTTTGGCTCTAACCTCACTGCTCCATGCCTTTGTGTGCCTTCCCACACTTTGTGTGAAAGGGTCAGCTTTTAGTCTGGAGTGGGAATCATCTCAGTTAACTTCCAATGGCACCAGTGGAAAAGCTGACACCTGAGCAACACCTCCCCAGTCTCCCCCCATATTCAAAGGAGGGAAGCTGGCATCTTGGGGGGTGATTTGGTTATTTCACATTAGGACAAGCCCTCTCATCATTAGGGGTATTAGGAGTGTTGTTCCCTAAAAGTATGCATTACTCTCCTTATGTTTCTGCAGATCAGATAAAACTGCCTAAATCCAAATCTGAGCAGGTTAACATTATTATTATTATTAATATGTTATCTTTATGTGTGCTTGCAGAGTAACTCCAGCCTCACTTCAGGTTTCTAAGGCATTGTGGTTGGACAGTTAATGTATAAAATAAAAATGAGGAGGTTGTCAGTCTTTTTTGAGAATTTTCAATCTGACTCGTGCACTTGTACACTTGAGCTCTTTTAAGCAGAATTTGTCTTTATTCTTTGCCTTGCAGAGTCTTTAGCACATACTAATGAGGTCTATGAAATTGCCTCCAAAAATGCTTTTAAACTTTTGATGAATCATCCTAATCTTACATTTTCAATACTAGGAAAATGCTATCAAAGAAAAGAGAGACTATAGGTTTAAAGTTTCTAGAGACATCTCCCAGCAACTATTATACTGAGTGAATCTTAGAATCTTCTAATGGACAGGAAAAAAATAAATGGTCTTCAGAATTGTTTGCCTCTTTGCACTCATCATCACTGCGAGAGAAAATGAGCTCATCTCACAAACCTGCTGTACATGACAAAACTGAAATCAAAATACTTTAACTCCCTTTTAAGGATGAAAATTTTGTTAAAAGACAATAACCCTGGTAATACTGAGATATGAGTAAGGGCCTGAGATGGGAGGAAAAGGGAACCTGTGTTTGGTGTCCAATCCCAGAATACAATTAAATGCCTGAGAAATAGATAAAGAGAGAAATTGTAAGAATGATGGCCTGAAAAACTTTTGGCCACTAAAGCTACAGTTCTACATTGGAACAGACAGATAGATGTATTTTCTTCCCTTTGGCCTGGATCTGCTTCTGTAGAATTGATTATTTACTTACAGTAATTGTGTGAACAAAAAATGGGCCGTCTGGTATTGCAGCTGAGCACTGTAAGATCACTGCTGATAGCAGTCAGCTGGGTTTGTAGCAATGGCAAAATATGCCTCGGGAAAGTGAATATTACTGACACATAGATTTAAATATCATCATCAATGTATTTTTATTTTGTAATATATTTGGGGAATTTTCAATGTATTTCATATAGGAAATATACATAATACGTTATTAATTTCCTCTTAACTAATCAAAAAAGTTAAAAAAAAAAAAAAGCCCTGATTTAAATTTCCAATCCTGACTCAAAATTGGGTGATAGGCTTAGGATCTCAGTAATTGGATTTTGAAGTGAAAATGCCTTTGAAGATAGACTTCAATCTTGTATAGATTGATAGAAAATAATCAAATTTCAAAATAATACAAGCAATTAATTTTCCCTTTACCTCAACTCAGCCCAGGAGAGATTAGAGGCATCAATTTTCTTTCTAGTTTTAATTGCAGAATATCCTATAAAATATTTTAAGTCAAACCCTCTCCAGAGTTGTAGGGTTGGTAGGACACAGGCAGTAGAGCATGCAGATCACTTTTGAATTGCAAGGAAGACATTTCTAGAAAACCATGACTTCAGAGGACCATGCCTGATTCCCGTTTTTTATACCAAGCATACAATCTACCTTTTTTGTCCACAGTTATCAAGCATCTCCTGTAAAATTTTAAAAGGAGGTGTCTATATGATTTAAACATTCAATGAAAAATAAAATTTATTTTACCCAGAATTCAAAATTTTCATTTTATCTGATTTACTCATCCTTTTTTAGATAGAATTAACATGAAGCAAAGAACCCCATCCCTGTGTTTGTACTTGCACCAAGAAATCAAACATTTTCTGCACAGATGATGTGCAATTAGAAAATCACAGGAAAAAATAGGGTTAGTGACTAGTTAAGAGCAGCCATTTATACATCTCATTGTTTTTGCTACAGGCTGCCATGCAGAACAAAATGAATCAGTAGTGTGTAGAGGTTTCATATCTAGAAGATCAGCTGCACTATTCATACATGTCCTAGATAAATGTTTAGTTTTGGATTATGATTCCCAGTAGATGATGTAGAAAATGCTGCCACTGAAGACTGCTGGAACATGTCTGTGATGTATTTTATTCAGTTGAGATTCAGATCTAGTCCACAGTTTTTTGTTGCAAAGAGAGAATGGCATAGCCCCAGATTTCTGACTAGGATAAGGGCAGCTGGGAGAAAGTAATTTAATTTGGCTAAGACCTCAGCAGCCTACCATACACTCATAAAGTGCTGGAAAAATGGCAATCAATACTCTATATAGCTGGACTACCCAATTAAGGATTCAGTTAAGGATCACCATCATCCCGCTGTATAAAGCTGTAACCATACTGCAGTCCTTACAAACAGCCTTGCTAGGCTCTGGAAATAGCAGCTCAAAGCAAAACCTTGTGGTTTTGAAATTTACTGCATGTTATTGTTGAACTGCTTGCTCACAAAAAAACCTGACTGATAATCTGTACAGTGTCAGAAAGTCCCCAGCCCCAAAGTGTAGAACAGCTTTTGTTTTTACTTTTCTTATCAGTGTACAGGTGATGGAGTGGTATAAAGAAAAAGCCGGTATACTGAATAAAATCTCCTGCATTCTCTTTAAAAATATAAAGGGTTTTTGCAGGAAAATAAAAACTGTGTTATGTCCATTGGTTCTGATTGCTACCAAGGCAGGTGAATACACATTTACACTGAGGTATCATTCCACAAGTAGTACAATATCGGTGTCTACCACCTTTTTGTTTTCTTACTCCAACATGGATATGTCAAAATATTATATTATTGACAATAGTTTATAATTTTATTACAGTAATGCCTAGATAGCTCAAATAAAATAAGACTTTCTTCACTGGTTACCATACAAACTCAGAATAGACGAGAGCCATTTAAAAAGAAAATTCATTCTAAAAAGAAAGTGATGATTTAATCAACTCTAATTTTATGATTAATTTAGGCAGAAGTAGTCTGATACAAATTCTTTCTGCCCAATCATTATTAGTTTGAGTAGATGCTCTTTTGGACAAAGTGGTTCTTTCATGATCACCATGATAAGAAGCACATTAACAGAGCACAACTGATTTGTGGTAAAACTTTTATGTTTAGGAAAAACATATATTTATGAAAAAGAAAAAATAAATTGAAAAAAGACAAATGAAAATTCTAATATAATTCCATTTTTCTTCTTCTTCTGCCTATTTAGGCTCATGCATTTTGCCCTGAGTGCTTCTTCTCAGGTGCAGTCAAATGCTTGGTCTGTTGGTCTATTCTAATATGAAGAAGCAGCCAAAATTTATATCAGGTAGAGTAACATCCAGCAAAGTCCAACACAGTGGACACCTTGGATAGCTTCCCCCAGTTGTCTCTCTCTTCTTCTGACACTGAAAGCAGAGTTAGTTTTCACCTGGACAAGAAATTCTTCTTCAGGACCAGAAACAACACGGGTGTTCAGACAATGGAACATCACTCTAAGTTCAGGCATAAGTGACAAAAATCTCATCTTTAGGCCTGTCTCATTTCACAGTTTCATAGGGTAAAATCTGTATACAATTGTTAGTAGTAAAATTACTATCAGTGTTAATCATAATCTGTCAACATCAGCAGTATTATGGGTTCATAGCGTTGTCATGACTGAAAAAGTGCAGTGGTTCATCAGTGAAATATTCACTCTTCCTTAAAGCCGTGAGAACAAGTTTTGTGTGACAGGACTAGAGAAACGTTTTGGAAGATGCATGAAGAAAAAGCAAAAATGCATAACTCTGTGCTATTGTTTTCCTTTACCACATCATTTCCTTTCTGACTCAGATGGGGCCTCTTGTCAATGCCTACCTTTTCCTGTAATACAGAGTTCACAGATGCAATAGTTAAATTATCTCACTAAATTCTGATTTCAAAGAAAAGGAGATATTGTCTAAAAAGACTAATTAACTGTGACTAAAAAGCACACTTCAGTGTGCTGTAAACCCCAGAGGTCAAGGACATTTTCAGTGATACAGTGCTGTAAGAGCACTGCTGCAGTAAAAATGTCTAAGGACTGCCCTGGGCCAGGCTGTCACTTCTAGAACTACACATTAAACCCAGCTCTAAACAGTGAATCTGAGGCATAAATGAGCCTGTGGAAATCCATGCTGAATCATCCAATGTTTTCCAAGTTCTTTATTTAGCATTTGCAGAGCAGGCTAGAGTTCTGTCAATGCAAAGTTGTACATCAACACACAAATGGAATATGGCTTCTGCAAACATCGCAATCATCCCAATTCAAATCCAGGCTCACCAGATATTCTTCTAATGGCTATTATTCTATTCAGGAACTTGGTTTCAGTTCTGAAATGTTAAAGAGCAAATAAGAAATATATATTTCCCTCTGATATGTTCAAGTTTTACGCACTTTCTTATGATGACTCTTAATGCTGGGTTCTAATTCACAAAAAGGAGAACCCATTTACTGATACTGAAATTACATTTCACAATGTAAGGACAGGGTCTGGGTCAGAAAACCTCTCAAAATGGGTACTCCTCTTTCTCATTATACATTTAGCTAAATGGCAGTTTTGAAAATAGAGAATGCCATAGCAATAGTTATGGAGTTGATTTGAATTTGACAACTTCTGATCTTGTTGTTGTACTTCTCAGTATCTATGGTTCCTTGTATCTTCTGATGTCCATAGGAAAATCAGACAGGAATGGATTGATATTTTGGGAAGAAGATAGGTATATGAGAATTTTTAAATTCTGAGGTTTATTTTTTGTTTTTATTTTTATTTATTTGTTATTCCATGTTTACCTCCTGATAAAAAATTCAAAGCATATGTAACATTGACTGTTTGCTTTACTTTTATAAACAGAATACAACAGAATATATAAACACCAAAATTTTCAGGAGGTGGTAAGAAGCAAAAAGGAAAGTGGAATGCAGTAATTTAGCATTCAAAGATTTTATCAGGCTAACAAGTAAAAAAATGAGCAGTACAGAAAAATATGACATTAACCATTACCACAGCTGTTTTTGTGAAGGGATCCTACAGCTCCATTAATGGAATTACTGAAATTGGAAAAAAAAATATATCCCAGGTACAGAGGTGTTTGATGGATGCCCATTAAACTATGAGTGTGATTGAAAGAGGGAGAGATTCACTTGTTATTTTCTTCTTGCAGTATAAGAATAAGGGGACATGAAATAAATCTTGAAGCACTCCCATTCGAAATGCACAGTCGTAATTCACAACCTGTGCCAGTGCCTCACCAAACTTACAGTGAAGAATTTCTTCCTAATATCTAATCTAAATCTACTCTCTTTCAGTTAAAAGTCATTCCACCTTGTCCTGTAACTACATGCTCTTGCAAAAACTCCCTCTTCAGCTTCCCTGTAGGCTCCTTTTGGGTACTGAAGGATCCTATAAGGTTTCCCTGAAGACTTCCCTTCTCTACACTGAATAGCCCCAAGTTTCTCAGCCTTTGTAGCAGAGCTGCTCCAACCCTCTGATCATTTTTGTCACCCTCCTCTGGACTCATTCCAACAAGTCCATGTCCTTCTTATGCCAGCAGACCTGGAGCTGGATGCAGCCCTGCAGGTGGAGTCTCAGCAGAGCAGAGCAGAGCAGAGCAGAGCAGAGCAGAGCAGAGGGACAGAATCCCCTCCCTGGCCCTGCTGCCCAGCACTGGCTGCAGCCCAGGATACGTTTGGCTCTCTGGGCTGGGAGGGCACACTGACAGCTTATGGCCAGCCTCTCACCCACCAGCACCCCAAAGTCCTTCTCTTCAAGGGTGCTCTTGATCCATTCCCTGCCCAGCCTGTACCTGTGCTCAGGATTGTCAAATACATAGACATGGGAGAGTTGTAAGTAGGATGTTGGAAAAGTTTTTAACACAAATATAACTAAAGCAAAGAGGGAATTTGATGTATATAGCAATGAATTTTATGACCTGGTAGCCTGTGATCATCAAGTGCTTGTGCTCACTGCATGACCTGAAAAGTCCCTCTGCTCCTGTATTCTGTTATTACCGAAATAAATACCAGCAATTGCAACCTACACAGTGTTGCTCAGTCCTGTTCAGGCCTGAAGCTTTAGTTATATACTTATCTGGCAGCACAGACAAATTAGCTGATTCTCTTAGATAAAAGGAGAAGCTGATGGTGAGAGAAAATTACTTGGTCTATTCAAAGAAAATAAGGCTTATGTTCCAGACCATCCATAAATCTTTAATAATGCTTTTAGTAATTTCTGAAGTTTCATTTCTGAACCCATCTTGAAAAGAAATTGTTTCCAGTGACTATAATGTTCCACCTACAGGGCACAACTCTCCAATTGTTCGGTGCAGCTCAATACAAAAATGCCATTATCAATCACTTCCGGTTTGATGATGCAATTAGTTACTGCTAAGAACAATAATTTCACAACAAGGTTACAGTAAATACTGTAGATTTTTTGTAGACTTTTGCAGAATTTGAAGTGAATGGGAGTAAACTTCTCATAAATGATATTTCAGCTGATAAGAGTAGAACATTCTGCAGATTGGAGAGCTACTTTAGCAATATGAATTTCGTGCCCATTGTTTTTATTTCCTGAGCACTAATGTTGGCCTGGTTTTAGATTAAAGAATTATAGTCCCCAACAGAAAGCAACATAATGAAAAAACTTTGAGAAGTCTGGAGTAGCTCTCAGAAGTGCCAGCATGACCTCTAAAAGGCAGTAAAGATGCTCAAAATAAAACTGTTCTTCATAACTCCTGGAGAAAAATTCTACTCATTTCTACTCTTCTGAAGTGATAAGATGGAATAGAGATGGGCTGGGTGTATTTATAAAGAACCCTTTGTAACAGCTAATATTCTGAAATAAAAAGAGGAAAGAAAACTTTCATGTTTTTTGCCTCTCAAGAGTACATTTTCAGGTAGGCAAGTTTTAATTTGATCGAAACAATGCATTCTCTTGCTGTGGCACAAAAATATTATTCTGGCTTACTACAGTGCCAACCAAGTCCTGCAAGGGGAACATGATAAGATAACATGGCATCTAACTCTGGCTAAAAGTCCTGAAAAATAATCAGGTATTTATTTTACTACTGTTTTTACTTCAAATATTTTAACACAACTAGCTCAGCTGGTAAAATCAGTAGGGTAGAACAGTACTAGAAACAATCACTTGACAAGGAAGCAAACACTAGAAGAAGTAATTGCAATTTTACTTGGGAGAATTGTACAGGAATATAATTTTCACATTGTAACATGCAGGAGGCCCATGGGATGACCAAAGCTGAGACTTTTGTTGTTTGGGATACCTGTGGAAGACCTTGCCTACAGACTGCTCTTGCAAGAGGAAGGAGAGATATTCTTTGAATTCCCTCAGTGACAAAAAGTGTCTAAATCTGGGCTTTAGGATAAGAATCAGAGAAGGTCTCTGAAGGTGCTTGGTTGAGTATCCATTTGAGAGTACCTTGATACTTACCTTTCCCTCCTGCAAAATGGAAATGCCAAAACCATACAGTTTCATGCTTTGTCCTGTTAAAAAAAAAATCTTCACTCACACTCAGGAGGTGAATTCATTTTGATCAACTGCTTATTTGGTAGGAAATTGTGTGCTTCAACAGTGTGTCCTTCCTACCAGCTCTGTCACTGTCCCACCAACTGAATGTCCTCGCAGTTTCCAAACATGATATGGGTAATCCAAAACTAAAATAATAAACATAAATAATCTGATAAATGTAAACAAACAATAGTCTTGTATAACTTTCAGCTCTGCATCTGACTCTGGTAAATGAAGTAACATATACTATAGCATGATGCAGGACGGATATTAGGAGCAGGTAGGTAACAATAATGTCATTCCCATGCTGTGTCTGAGGCTGGATCTCAAAAATAAAAATAATGTCTTAGACACAAGAGTATGTCACAGGAAAACCAGACATGAAGGCCAAGAGGCATTGTATGTGTAAGCAAAGTATATTATACATTTAAGTATAATTTCATTTCTGAAGGGAAAAACTCAGCAGCAGAAATATTCTCCAGTTGTCTCATTATCAGCTGGCTGGACTTCATTGTCATATTATATGTCTGTATAACCTCATTCTAGTAAAACTACTAAACAACCTAAAAAATTTAACTGCAATTTCACATATATTACAAAGCCATTATCTTCAGATTTTAATACAGTTCCTATTCTATGCAGTTTTGCAGTCAAAACAATATTTGATATTTTTATAAATCCTTGACTTTAATTAATGGAACTGAATTTTTTCAGGGACTATCTGTTGGGTTAAAGTGAAGGGAGAGGTCAGGACCGAGAACATCACCTTACTTTTCTAAAAATTATTTTTCAAGAATGAAAACTGAATAATAATCTCAAATATATATATATATATAAATGTAAAGGAATAAAATATAGTGCTCTTTAAGGCTTTGTCATTAATGGCAAGGTCAAACGGTACTTTTTGCTCCATTGATTCAGCAATTCACAGCTCAAGTGAGGTCACTGCTTATGCAGAGAACACAATTAAATCAAGGTTAGACAATCAGGATTTTGTCGTACAAGATAGTGTGCCAGCAGATTACCCAGTACTAGGAAATTTACATTTGAAACATGCTTTATGAAGATTATTTATTAATTTTCATGATTGGAGAAAACCCTGCAATTTTATCACTATAGCTAGTTCTGTTTATAGAAAACAAGTTAATAACCAAAGTGTCTGCCTGAAATCTAGGGTGGTTTTTCCCGTATAAACATGAAAACAAATAGAAACTTCTTTGTACACTGTTTTCTGTGTTGCTTGCACACTCTCAAGACAGTTTTTTATGCAACAAATGAGTTGGAGTAACTTCACAAGTTATGTAAATATGTTTTCTAATCAGAATTCAACCGAAACCTCAAAGGTTCCTTTGCACAGCAAGAATTCTCTATCGTAATCTTTCTACAAGCACAAAGTGTGCAATCCTTTGCATAGATGCTTAAGTAAAGACAAGGCATTAGTTGAAGTATGACACTTAGAGAATGGAGTAAAATTATATCATCTGACATCAGAAAATTACTAATATGTGGCCTATTTCTTCCTAACCATAACCAAATTGATTGCAATTCAAGGCTGATATTTCAGAGTGTAATTGGAAGCTTTCCATCTGGATTATCTGCTGAGGTGCTGGCAATGAGCTAGTGTGTTTAAACACACAGAGGACTACTCAGGTGCAAGGTCGACAGATCAAAGGCAGAGTATTCAAACAATTCATGTAGTTTCTTTCAATTATATTTAGGGCTACTGGGTTTGGAAAAAGTCATCATGGAAAAAAGGTCATTTTGAGAAGTGACCCAGAAAAAAAAAAAAAGAGAAGTACCCATAAAGTACACAAGAGGGAAGTTAATAGGGAGGATGTAAAGATGTCAGAAATGTAAATGGATTTGGTGAGAGTTGACCAGACTCAAGACAAGCATGTGGAAACCAAAGGCAAACTATTAATACAAACCGAACTTATTTTCAAGTCAAATTTACCTTTTTGCACGGTTTTTTAGAATTCCTATACTTTTGTTAGGTGAACAAGCCAAACTGAATATACCAAACTATATTACAGATTAATCTCTGCATTATTGCCTGGAGAACAGGAGGCTCCGAGGACACCTCATCACTCTCTACAACTGCTTGAGAGGAGAGTGCAGCCAGGTGGGGGTAGGTATCTTCTCCCAGGCAACAGGATGAGAGGCCATACCCTCAGGCTGTGCCAGTAGAGGTTCAGGTTGGTCAACAGGAAGAATTTCTTCATGGAGAAGTTTTTCAGGCATTGGAATGGGCTGCCCATGAAGGTGGTGGACTCACTATCCCTGGTTCATGAAACAACTGAACATAGCCCATAGTGCTAGTTTACAAGGTGTTAACAGACTTGATGATCTTGGAGGGCTTATTGAACCTGAATAATTCTGTGATTCTGTGTTTAACTTCCACTTGTACATAATATTTCTGCTTGTACAAATGCACATATCTGCTTATCTAAAATTTCCTGCAGACTCTGTCAATCAAGTTCTACCTCAAAATGTCCAGTTCAAGTAGCTGGGTTATCCAGTTCAAATAGCCTTCTTAAACACCAAGCTATTTTAAACTGACTAAATGTTTTCCCCTAAAAATTCAAGGAATGTTCTTTTCTCTTTCTTGTTCTCTCTTCTTTTTTTTTTTTTTTTTTTTTTTTTTTTTTTTTTTTTTTTTTTTTCTTTTCCCTTACTTGTAAATCATACCAAAACTCTAGGATATGAATTAGAAAGAACAAGGAAAAGGAGCTGGCTAGTTTTTGGACACACCTGTAACTTGAATTTAACTGACTTGCTTTAAGATCCTCTTTGCTTTATACAAGTGTTTTGTCCTTTGGCTTAATTCGTGCTGTTGATTCACAAAACTCAGGACACATTATATGTTTTGTGACATATATGTACAACTGCTTTACACCAAAACACATAAAAAGACCATGCAGATGCCGAACACTCAAAACTTCAAAACAGCAACAACAAAATATCAGTGTATTATGAATTACTCCTAGGACTCCCTTTTGTTTGATAAATGCAGAAGAAAAATTAAGACAACCAATTTCAATGTTGCTTTCTCTGCTTAAATTTACAGAATATTTCCCTACCCTGCTGGTTGAAGACTGCTTTGCTACATTTTTATTATATGTGCAATAAATAGCCAAAGTCAAGGTAATGAAAGTAGGTGAATGAATGCTATTGTTCTCTGAAAACATCAAGAAAACTAACATTAGAGGCCTAAGTAGACTATATATTGTTACTTTTCACGATACTGGAATATGAATATTATGTTGCAGTTCAAGATATTTTTTACCACAAACCCCCTTTTTTTTTTTACAACAAGATACTTTTTACCACAAACTCTTGCGATTGCAAAATGTCTATTTCCTCTACCAGCAGTCTTCTTTGGGCTGGAATGAGCAAACAGAACTGATGTAACTATATCTGGGTCACAAAAATATCAACATATGAGCTAGTCATAGATTCAAAGATTCTAAGAAAATTGCAGCTCAGTTTTGACAATTAACCAAGTTTTCTTCAACAGTGCTGTAGTTTAGTGAGGAATGTTGCTGTTGTTGTTAAACTGTTAGCAGTATATCCACTTTGTGGTTAAATGAGGAAATACAAGCTTATGACATTTCTACAGTATTTATAACCTCCTGTTACAGAGCCAGAACAAGTTAGCAAACACTGTTTTCCTAAAGCCCTGTTGACATTATCAGTGCTGTTAGCACAGAAACAACCCCACAAAAGAAACAAAGCCAGCTTGGCCCATGCTTTACCTCACTCTTCTGCCAAGTGGAACAGTACAGAAGTGACAGGAACCAAAACTTATATTCAGGATTCTAAGCAGACAGCAAAGTACTGGTCATGGGGACAGTATGGGTTCATATTTAATATATAGTATTCCTGCTACCACTGATCTGTGGGCAAGAAAGATGTCAAAAAGTGGGAAAAGAAGACTTCTTAATGTTTGTTTTGTTTGTTTCTGTCCAAACTTACCAGATACTTTTTTTTTTTTTCCTGTGCTATATATATGGTGACTGTTACCAGCTTTTCCTCCATTCCTGGCAAGTACCAGGAGCTGAGCCATGCTTGGATCACATGGCTTCTGTGTGTGTGTGTGTGTGTGTGTGTGTGTGTGTGTGTGTGTGTGTGTGTGTGTGTACCAGACAGTCCCATTCATCTCAGCAGGCAGCAGCAGAAGGGATTTCTTTTCTGTGGCACTGCTTTTAATATTAGTGAAAAATATTATGTGTGTTTCAATTAGATATAAAGAATTTTTTTTTTCCAGTGAGAGTAGCAAAATAATGGAACAGGTTGCCCAGGGAGATGGTAGAAGCCCTCATCCCTAGAAATATAAGAGGTTGGACGAGATGCTGAGCAATCTGATCTAATTGAAGATATTTCTGCTGAGGGCATGGGGGTTTAGGCTGGATAACCTTTAAGGTTCCTTCAACCCAAATTATTCTATGATTCTATGCAAGTAACATGCATGCTATCACCATCTGCTCATGTTACAACACTAGTTAGAATAATATGTGGCTGCTGTTGTGAAATGGAGAAAACAGTGATTTGTGAGCAGTGTGTATAACTCTCATGTTTATGAGAAGACACAATCCCAAAAGGGTGCATGCCAAAAGCTGACTTGAAAAGAAAAAGATAAATAGAAGAGGCAGAAAGCAACATAACTACTAACAGTACATAACATAAACCTTGGAGCTTTTACCTTGGTGCCTAGTATTTCTTTCATATCTTTGCTGTAAAAAGAGGGAAAAAAGAATATTCCCTGTCATTAAGAGAATCTGGAGCCCAGCGACATTTATGATCTCTCTTCTCTTCTCTTCTCTTCTCTTCTCTTCTCTTCTCTTCTCTTCTCTTCTCTTCTCTTCTCTTCTCTTCTCTTCTCTTCTCTTCTCTTTTCTCTTCTCTTCCTCTCATACTTTCTTTATAATTTCCTGTTCAGAAGAGCTGAGGTTTTGCAAATCATCATTAGTGCCTGAAAAAATCTGCTGAAATTAAGGCAGTCAGGGATAATTGCTGGATGCTGATGCAAAAGGCTGCCTGTTTGGGTGGAAAAACGCACCACTCAGAAGATCAGGTAAAAGACAAAGAAGAAAAGGGAAAAAAAATCACCCATTCAAAAGAAGGTAGAAAAAAGAAAGAATAACAGCAACCACAGCAAACATGCTTGCAGTAGGAATTTCGTCCCTATTTTCCTTTCTACAAAATCCAGTCACAGTTTCACATTTTCCAGTCATGATACTGATGTTTTGGCAGATGCAGAGATGAAGGCATGACCTGGTTAAAAGCAATCAGAATGTTTTGTGTCATTCTGCATCTCAAAATGGAGTGAAAATATAAGTGACCTGGACTGACTAGTATAAAAATAGGAAAGTGGGGATGGGTGATTAGATTTATATCTGTGCAATGCTCCATTAAGAAAGCATAATGTTTCATTGTATGCATACTGCCTACCCTAGTTACAAAGCAGTCAGCATTGCTTTTTCTTGCAAATATGTACCTTGCAAATATTTATACCTTTATTTCCTATCTACCTGTCTTATTCAATCTCTCAGTTAGTATTATCAGATCCAAAGGCTTTTTAAGACAAAGTTGCCATCAAGAAACTGAAAACAGCACCTCAAACACAGCAGCTGAACAAATACTCCATCTTTGACCCAAGAAGTACCTCACACATTTCAGTGAATTAAGTTCCCCAGAAAAGTCCAGCCTCCAAAATGACAAAATATAGCCTACCAAGTGCTCTAAATCATAGATATAATGGTACCTCTGATTTATTTTTTCCTCATATATGAACAGGACAAGAGCATATAATTTTTCTAGCTGGTGAAAATGAACAAGGGCATCATCCACACTTTGTGTGTGAGTCCATACAGTTCATAAGCATATGGAGGTATCATTACAGCTTGTGTTGGTGTAATAAAAATAGCACTACCTATCCAACTCATGCCAATAAAACTGAAGAGAAGACAGTGATGGCTGCCAAGATGACCCAAGTTACTTTTCTCTATGATTAGATTCTCTTGAGTACATCAGGACCTTACTTCAATGTTCATATGTTGTTTACACTGAAGAACACTAGATGAAGGCTTATTCCTTTAGAGTGTAGTACTAATTTGTGGACTCACACGTGGTCTGGCAGTGATCTGAAGAATTAAAACATAGAAGCAGATGGCCAAAGCTTTTTTTTGCTGCTGACACCCAGGAGAGACAGGTGTATACGTGTCCTGAAACCCTAAGCCTTACTCCCTTGGCTCTGTTAGTCTCCCATATTTCTTCTCAATTGCCAAAACTACATGTAATTCCTGTGTGGAACCAGGAAAGTCCTGGGAAGGTTCATGACCTTTGGCTCTGTGTTGATGGAACTGGTGGTATTCCTGAAGAACAAGGCAGGCTGCTCCCAGAGGCAGAGAACTGCATTATCCTGGTGTTACACCGCTGCACACATCCATAAATAACAAGTGAGCTGAGGATCCTGCCTTGGGTCTGAGGGACAGCTGTATAGTATTCCAGCTGTTGCTCACAGCACAAAGCACTATACAATATGCAAAGACTAATGATATATATTAAAAAAAAAAAAAAAAGTAAATACATAATATAATTCCTAAATAACTATTATAAATAAATATAAAGAAAAAATAAAGTCCAAAGCAAAGCCATATCTTAAAGACTGTGTCTTTTGCATACTTCAATCTTGCGGCTATAACAAATGAGAAATGAGGGTAAAAACACATATATTTACTTTGCCACACAGCAGTTTCTTTAACATTTGAGCCCGTGTAATTATGGACTTACAACCAGGTCATGACACTTAGCAGATGAGAGGGTATGAGTCATCTGAGACTTATGGAAAAGATGTTGAAAGCAGAAGCTCCTTAATTTGGTCAGGGACACAAATGGAAAA
>VWZN01003794.1:24394-36719 GCA_013396955.1 Regulus satrapa | reverse complement strand
AAAAAAACCCAAACAAAAAAAACCCAAAACCAAACCTCACAATCTATCTTTCTTAGATTTGAAACCAGAAAATGTGACAGGTTCATTTTATCTTAGCAATATGCAAAACACCTTTATGCTCTCATAATTACAAACACATGGACAAACTTCAAAACCAGCTATAGCTAACATTTGCTGAGCTGATGACTTCCACTTTTTCTACTGTGAGCATAATTTAATTTGTTTGTTTTATGACTTTTTCCTACATCTCTAACCAGGTTATTTTTCAAGGCTAAAAAAATAAGGGCAACAGCAGCTGGCAAAAGCATTTAATCTCTAGGCTTTGGAAGGTCCTGCTATACACATATGAAAGCGAGGAATTTTGAAAGATGATGTGCATTAGTTGATATTACACATCTTGGAAAACTGGAGAATTTGGCACATTACTTTAGGGGGTATTTTGACCAAATCTCCAGCAAGAAAAGATGGCTACAAAGGAACGGAGGCCCAGATAGTAGTTCTCAGACCTAAGCTGTTTTATGGACACAACAGAGGTGAAGCAGTTTGCATAAAACTTAATATTGCCTTTATTTTTTCTTTACTATTAACAATTAAGTCCTTACAGGTAACTTAAGATTTTTATAAAGGAGAAAACACATCCAGTTCTGTAATATGTCTAGTGACCTTCTATATTTGCTGTCAGTCTGTGAAAAAAATAGGTTTTTTCTCAGTGGCTTCTGGCACATGCTATTGAAAGCTAAAGGAAGCTCAGTTCCCTAATGCAGAACTTGACTGAGCAAAGTTGTAACAACAAAAACAGGTCATCTGTACAAAGAAGTAGCAAAAGAGGAAAAAAATTCCAACTATTTCCTTTGGCAAGAGAAGGGAAAGGAGAACTAAACTGCCTGTTAAGCCACAGAAAGCTCTCTAATATTAGCATTAAAAAGGAAAATATGCATATAATATTTCTTCAGTTTGTGAGCAATCCACTTGGACAATAATTCAAGAAGGAAGAAAAGTAATTTCCATTCCAGTACATTCATTTTTTCAACATTTATTTTGACCCTGCCACTTTATCACTGTCTATGAGTTATGTTTCTATAACCAGCAGGCTGCTTTCCTACCTCTCCTAACGGGTAAGCTTTACAAAGTCTTTACACTTAAAATCAAAAGCCATATATAACCTCCAAACAAGGTTTGGGTGATATTGTCCAGATTAACTTTGACTATTTTTTTTTTTAATTGAGAAAGTTCCATTTCCAATGAGAATAATTTCTCATCTTTTTAAAATGACATTTTCAGTCTAAGAAAAAACTATTGTCACTTCACAATTGTCACAGAATATTGTATGTTCAAAACTCAGACCATGGTCTACACTGAGCCATCACTAAATTGGAAGAATAACAAGGAAAAACTTTGTCTGCTTCCTTCCTTACATTTCCTTCTTGGTATGATAGGCTAAATTACCATTAGATTATTTGTTCCTTGTTCTCATAATTCTGGCAGCCTTGATTGTAAAAGGCCTCATAGTGATAAATACATAAAAATCAGACTTAATTAATATTCTGATTTTTTTTCCCTGAAAAATTACTTTTGATACTCCTGTTCAGGTCCCTCCTGCACAATGTAGATATCTATTGAGTCACTATGTGACATTTTTAAATCAGTCATAATTTTAAAATGATAACAACCACTGCTTTTGTATGGGTCAGGGCAGCAGTTCTAGTGCTGTGACCTGGTTCTTATTTGGGTAATTGCATTCTGTTCTATTTGAAAGCTTTTTAATATTCTGGTGAAATGGAACATTCTTCATATCCTTTCAGAATGATGGCTAATGCTTTGGAACATTTACTGGCTGAAGTTTATACCAGAGACAGAAGACAGCATGATGAATATATCAGTCTACAAGAGGCATCTAAATACATCAGGATAATTTTCTGGTTTAAAATTGAATTCGCATTTATGATTTGTTTACTCAAAAACTGGGTTTGCTTTCATAATGATGCCTAAAACACAGAGCTGTGGCTCCAATTCAGATTTCCTTTGGGCTGAGACATGATGGTTTTCATCATATTCATTATCCCTATTTCTTGTAAAAAGATGCATATAACAAGGTGCATGAAAAATAAAGTATTCTGGAAACATCATGCATTAACCTGGAAATCACAGCATTCCTTTTATGGAATACAGATAATTTCTGATAACTTTCATATCAAATGATATAATGCTTTTTATTCTCATGTTTTATTTTATATTTTTCATATTTTATTTTTTCTCATCACGCTTTTTATTTTCCATCTCTTGTGATAGAGCACCTTCATCCAAATATACTGTTGATCATTTTTCATCACTTAAAAATCAGGACTAAGCAGTGTGTTATGAAAGAATGGAGAAAGAGGATTGAAATGGGAAAGCAAACACACTAAAAGATTGAACAGATACAACTCATGGCAGAATGTTCATGCTATAAAGCTAGAGGTAAAAACCAAAGGAACATATGCTATTTACTGATTTTAAAAATGTGCAAATAAAAGAATAGATATTAAGTCAAATAAGAAAAGCTTGATTATAGTTTTAGCCTTTAATGGTCCCTGTTTTGGTGGTAGATTTTAGCAAACCCATTTTGTGTATATCATTCATATATTCTGGTTTTGGGATAAAAAGGAAAATTTTCTCTTAGCACTGAGAAGAATGATGCAGTTTGGACAGCATTGGGTAGGGTCAGGATATTAAGCATATTCCTTAAATCCATAGTAATAACTTGGGGGACTTCCATACATTGATATAATTTACATCAAATTGGATATAAACATTTATAACAGACATGTTTGTATAAGATATAATTTATCAAATGACATAAAATGCAAGAACATTTTTATATTTAAATTATTTCTTCTCCTCCACTTTTTTTTGCTGGTGACTTCCAATAGCACAGAACAAGTGTCCTATTAATTTATTGATTGCATTCTATCAAAAATTGAACTTACATCTCTATTTCTAAAACAAACTGCACTATGATCTTAATATTTGCCTTTTGTTTAGACGACTTTAACTTAATATAATTTTTGGTGAGAGGTTTTAAAGATACCTTTTTTTCTCTTAAGTACTTAACACAGAACTGGGGCCTCTGAGCAGTAACAGACACCTCTAGGGATGAACACAGCACCAGCAATTACCAGTAATAATAGTACTAACAAGACTGTCTGACAAAAGAATATTTTAGCCAGAGCTTGTCAAAATCAGCTCAAGAAAGTCTGTGCCCTTTACTGACATGAATAAATTTGCTTCTTTGGAGTTAGCATAAAGCACAGGCAACCAACCTTGTCTCTGATGTCTTTCCATGTCTCAGGTGAACATGAAAGTACATTGTGCAACTTGAAGGTTTTACTAGCAAATCAGCCCAGGATTTATTTCAGTTTAGTTTAGAGAGTCTTCATACTTTATAGAAGATCCCATTTAATTAAAGTGGTGACATCCTACATTTCATATTCCAGACTAGTTTCACTATTGATTTAATTTATAAATGGCATGTAGTAATGTTAAATTTCAGTGATGAAATTTAATTTTCTCTGATTCATTTAAGAAACGGAAAAATCATGAACCTGCAGGAGTATATCTTCCCTTCACTTCCTTCTGTTTAACATTCCACATCTAAACCAGTGTCTAGCAGGCTTAAATCTAGCTCTTTTTTATTCAATAATGAGTAATGAATTCAAATATGATGAGGTTTAAGTACATGTTTGTATGAAAAGTCTTCAGTTGTGGTTTTATTGACAGTACATTTTTCTGCTCTCGATTCAGAGTCATTCTTCTTTTCCCAAGAACTTGGACCAAGTTATCCCTTTACAGTCAATCAGATGTGAAGTAGTGGTTTTGTCTGACACTTTGACAGCCATCTGCTATTTAGACAAGTATCCAGACCCAAAAAATGTGACAATTCTTTAAGCTTCCTAGGAATCAATGACCTGGCATTTATTCCCTCCAGTAACACAATTTCAGAAAACTTTTGAACTGGGAGAATCAAAGAATATTGGTCCCTTGACAGTTTTTAAGCTAGCTCCCTCACTGGATCTCATTTGGCTGTGCTGATTGATAGCATTTAAGTATCTGATGCAAAAAGCAGAGTCTAATATTCCAGTTCTTTAATGCCCGTCTGATTCACAAACTGTTGGCAATACTTTGAGTAGATTTCACTGTTATACAGCTTCTGGGTAGAACTGAATCTTTCAAAAGGTGGAAACACTTCTGCCTCAGTATTTGCTTAATTTTAACATCACAGAGCACTTTGCTTTGTATTTTAACATTTTTACGCAGAATTTTCAAACATATGGATATCTTCACCGGTAATCCTCATATATTACATCCATTCTTCACCACACAGTTACACTTTTCACAGAGTAACAGAATGAGTCAAATTGGAAGGGACCACAGTGGGTCATCTGATCCAACCTCCTTGCTCAAGCAGGGCCACCCTTGGGCACATGGCACAGGATTGTGTCCAGATGATTATTGAATATCTACAATGAGGGAGACTCTACAACCCCTCTGGCCAAACTCTTCTAGGGCTCAGTCGCCTGCAGAGTACAGAAATTCTTCCCCTTGTTCAGGTGAAACTTCTGTGCATCAGTTTCTGCCTGTTGCCTCTTGTCCTATTGCTTGGTTCCACCAAAAAGAACCTGATCCATCCTCTTGGCACCCTCCTTTCAGATAGCTGTTTACATTGGTGAGATCCCTTCTCAAGGGTTTCTTCTTGAGGCTAAACAGGCCCAGATCACTCAGCCTGTGTTTGTAAGCGAGATGCTCCTGACCCCTCATCACCTTTTTCACTGTCCGTCCACTAGATCTGCTCCATGTACTGAGGAGCTCCATGTACTGAGGAGCCCAGACCTCCGTATGTGCCTCACCAGGGTTGAGAAGAGGGGCAGGATCACCTCCAGGGACCTGCTGGCCCTGCTGTGCCTAATGCACCCCAGGATCCCTCTGGCCTTCTCAGCCCTGAGGACACTGCTGGCTCAGGGACAGGTTGCAGTCCAGCAGGACCCCCTGGTCCTTCTCTGCAGAGCTGCTTTCCAGCTGGTCAGCCCCCAGCCTGTGCTGATGCCTGGGGTTAATCCTCCCCAGGTGCAGGACCCTGGATTTGCCTTTGTTGTCTGCAAATTATGGAAAAATACTAGGTTATGACATCTTGCCTTTAACAAGTGGTTAGGAAAAACTGATAATTCAGTGCAGGTTGTGAATATTTCAAGGCTGAAGAGTCAGCTTTGAAATTTAATGGGACAACCAAGTTCCTGATGGACAATTAGACTGTAAATAGAAATGGGAAGGAATGCTTGGGAATATATTAAGTTGATGGAAAATTAATCTTTGCTAAGATACCTTGAATTTACAAAGGAGGATGTCTCTCATGAAATTAAAGTTGGTGGCAAAGGCTGCACCAAAGTAAAAGAAGATTATCCATACTTCCACTTACAGGGGGACTCAACTTCAAGATCACTTCTGTTTTATTCAGGTTTTGAACTCTTAAGAAAGTTATGTTCAACTCTCTTTTATCTTTGTGTTGAAAAGCATGTTCACATAAATTTGGAACACCAAACTTATTTGTGTATTCCCTAATCCAGTTATCTTCTCTTCTATGATTATGTAGTATGCACAATTTGATAAGGATATTAGTTTTAATATTCTGAAGATCTACTGACTACTTCTTTCTGAATTTCAGAGATGCTAACAGCTGTTTAATATCACTGGTTGCACCTTCCTACTTTTCAGCCGGCAAGTAAGACTTGCTGCAACATCACAAATATGATACTGCTGGGAATAGTATAATGTCATCTTGTTCCACCCAGCAGCACTGGGTTCAATCATCTTTATAAAAGCACTTAATATATTTATATAAAAAATATATTTCATATATGCAGATAATTGAAGATCATTTTTTACGTAAAGCAACCTTTATTTCTTTTTTTCTGAGGCTGGACTGGAACAAAGCCACTTTGAGGAAGATGGTGGGTGTCAATGACATTGACAACAAATTTAAGAAAGTTTTTGAGGATGTCATCCAGCAAGCAATGACATTCTCTGTGGGGCATAAAAGCAGAAAACTTCTCCTTTTAAAATTTTCTTCTCACTCCTCATGCTCCTGCTTATTTTCTCAGCTACTAGTGTATTATATTCTGCATTTCAGCGAGCGTTAGACAAAACATAAACAGACAAAGAACAATAAATAAAATATATTACTTCTGTAGCAGAAACAGCAGAAACTTTCGTGACTGTAATTCAATACTCATCTGTTTCCTCCCTTTAGACAATTTATAAAAATAGAAGTGTCTCACAGTGCACTGCACCTTCCATATTGCTATTATCCCTGTGGGAACTTTAGCACCTGAAAGCAAAGAATTATATAACTTGCACTGTGATTAGCTTCCTTTCCATCATCTTCTTTTATAACTCAGTTGCTTACCTTCTTTGCTACATACCTTGCTGCTTGCCAATCCCTTTGGCACTTACAATATATTTCAATATACCCTTGCATTCAGTAAACCAATAGTTCTGATAGCTTTTAGTACATCTGATGTTTTAGCTTAAGCTAATAAAACACCTGATAACAGACCACAGAGATTAATTACAGTGTGGCATGCCCTTGCTTAGAGAAAATGAAAGCATGCTTACAGTGCAATTTCTGAAACTATGGTTTTAAATAATGCAGTAGAGCACATTGATACTGCTTCTTTAAGGATTTAGGACTCTATTCATATAACCTCTTCATTTAGGTATTGACACGGCACTGCCAAAAAATCATGGCTCTTTGAGTGCTTCAGATCAAAGAAGCCCCTTATGTCTTTAATAAGACACATAGTGTCTGAAGAGCTGCATAAAAATGGTCCCTACAGACATCTATGGCTCTTACTTGACTATAGAAGCCTAATCACCAGGTCTATGTGAACAGTTACCATCAAATCATATTCCTGATGCTGAGTGCTTCCATGACTTAGCTGCTACTCCAAAATCATGGTCTCTGAGAAGTTCATATTTAACGTCTGCTGGCACCCTAATGTAAGTGAAATTCAGCCTGCTAACTGAGGGTCTAAATTTTTACAGAATAGGGAGAGACCACAGAAGGACATGTCTCCAAAAATTGTAACATAACAAGAATGTGTTGTTTGCATGATGGTACTGTGTTTTTATTGTCTACAGTACATGCTGGGATGTGGGGCTTTTCAGGCCGTTAGAGGTCTGTTTCTTAAAAACAAATATGTTACTTCTGTGGTAGAAGTAAAAGGCTCTAAGTCTCTCCTTAACAAGCTGCTTTTTAGTTATAACCATGAGCTCATAATCTGTTTGAAGCAGTCTCTCCTCCCCTCTGTTTATAAGAACTGAATCACATTTTTGTTGTAGTATATCCTGAACAATGATAGTACAAAAATGTGAGCCACTGATTAACTGAAAAAAAGGAAACAAGAATTTTTAACTTCTAAGTTCTGTTCTCCAACAGGCTGTGCAGAACAATGTTGTAAGAAAGGTATGTATGGACTAAGACACTAATTCAGTGTAAATAATCTGTCATCTTCCTGATTTAAACACTAGCACACTCACTGTTTATATGGAGCAATCTTGACATACAAATGGAACATTTTACTGTGAAAAAAGGAACTTAGATCTTTTTGACCTTCATCCCATACTTCAAGATTTTTTTTTTGAGAAAAAGTCATCATAGAAAAAGTCTGTGATTTTGATATTTGTACTGGTTGAGGAGGCTGTGTACTTGTCTTCTTTCTCACACAACATTGTCTTTTTATTTAAGCCAAAATCATTAGAATATTTCAAAGGTTGTATCAAAATTTTTTGCTGTTTAAGAGTGTACAGTTGAATGGGTGAATAGTAAATGCTCAGGAACTACTTAAAAATTAAGTACAATATAAATCATTACAGTGGGAGTTCTCAGTACAATTCTATTGCTATTCTTGTTGACATTTTATACAAGAATTGTGCTGAAAAGCAAGCCAGATGAGAAATTTTGTTCAGTGCAGTTTTTACTCATCCACAGTTCTTGAACAGAGCAAGAAATATACACAACTTATCTGAGCTCTCAGATATATGTTCACGTTCTGATAGAATTTTAAAAAATGCAAGAGTATCAATCAAATTCTCCAATGTTTTACTTTTGGGTTCAAAATAGGTCTGTTCATAAATACTTTCATACTCTTTGAAAATGTTATATTCAGTAAAATATTACTGAGTGCTAAAACATCAGTTTCAATTTTAATGGCTTGCAAATGAAAACTAGCTGTAGATGCACCATATGAAACCTGTTTTTCTTTAATGCTGATTGACATCACAGCAAAGGGAATAAAGAAAAATTAAGAAATTAGAAGAGTAGAGTGAAAAAAAATTAATAGGACATACTTTGAAATGTTCATACTGAAAAACTTGTGGTACCATAGCAGTATCAAGGAAAGCTTCCAAATGATGTGAGAAAATCTAAGAACAAAAGAAACTGGGGAACCACAGAACACCTTAAGTTGGAAGGGACCTTAAAGACCACCTAATTCCAAATCTCCTCTGAAGGGTAGGGACACCTTTCACTAGATCACATTGCTCAAAACCCCACTATTGACCCTGAACACTTCCAAGGATGGGTCCACTTTTATGGACAAAATCATGTAAAGAAAATAGCAAAAGTTTCCAGTGAAAAATTCATAGAAATCATGTGAAGCGAACATAAATTACAATCCACTCACTTAGGTCGAATAACTTCTTTAAAGAACCCCAAATATTTTCCTTAAGCAATGACAACTCAGCACAATTACTGCTACCATTAAATATTTGAGCACATTTGTCAGGTTATAAAAATGAAATTAGGAAGCACAGCAGAAAACCTGGACAATATTTAAGTGCTAAGATTTAGAAAAAAGTAAAGATTTAAATTTCTGGTAAATATGCAGATGTATACAGTCTCATGGCCTTATGTAGTGGTTTGAGTCTGTAATCAGGCAGAAACCTTATTTTGTGCAGAGGTTTTTGATTGCTAACATTAATTTCCCAGCCAATGCACCAAAATATGTTCTGGTTTCAGTAGTATTTAAAATGTCTATGCACTTGTTAGAATCACTTACTTGTTCCTTGCTGTGAGATAGGACCAGAAAAAAGAGCAAAACAGGCTTACAGCTTCAAAAGAACAAAGAAAACTTTTATTGACAAATTAAAGTGGTTTATGGAAATCAGAATGAAACCTTTAAATCACTTCTCTTCCCCCTAATCCCCTTTTTCCTTTCCCACCAACATAACAATGTAGAGAGGACAAAACAAAGATTTCTCACTCTTAAAACAGTCTTTCAATTCACTCAGGAAGAGGACCTTCTCACTAGCAAAGCCATGGAGATTCCCCTAGAAAAACTTAGTTTCTCGTCTTTCTTGGGGTGCAATCTTCACAAGTGCATCCACCTGGAGGAAAAATCTGCACTTGCAAAAACTCTCCCATCTCACAGCTCTCCCAAAGCTGCGCTCCTGGGCCATATCAAATGCACAGGGTATTATATTTTAAGGATGAATGTTCAAATGCAGAAAGTATCAACTTCATCTGCTCATTTTCATCTCTAGGAACAAAAAGAATGCCACCCCCTCCCTCAGGCCAATGGGGGCTTTACTACTTCATCTCTCTCTCTCTCTGTTTCAAACAGCTCCAAAAGAAATTACAATCTTTGCTCTGATCTCAAATTGAACTATTCTACCCCCATGATTTTTCATGATTTACAAGGCTAATTAGCGTCCATCACCATGGCTTACAAGAGAATTTCAGTACAAGGACTCTCCTCACTCTCCAACCAAAATGAAAACTTCTTCTTCTTTCATGTCTCCATGCTGTTGTTCTACATTGTCCTTTCTGAGTGTTTTCTTCCACTCGGGAGAAGATCTATGTCTGCAGATGTCAATCCAGGTCTTAAAGAGTTAAATCTCTCACAGGCAAACAGACAGAATTAAAACACAGTAGAACATGGGAATCCAGGTTGAAGGCTAGGCTAAAGTAATCCAAGAACACAGTGGCCAGGCTGGGCTTGGGCTATCTTTAGTTTGCAGGCTGCTGCCAGTCTTTGCCCATATTACTGGGCTGCTTTGCAGTCTCTGCTTATAATCCTTCATGGGAGCCAAGCTGGGGGGAACAGCCAGCATGTGGCTGCTGTAGTCCATTCTTTCCCCCGGCTCAGTAATGTTCAATAGCAGTGGCATTTCTAGTCCCAGGCCCTCTCAAGAATGCAAAGAAAAACAGAACCCAGCTCGGCTGGCCCTGGGCCCTCCCGGCCACAAGGGCCCCAGGTCCGGGCCCGGCCCTGCTTGGGCAAGGCCCGGCTCGATGTTACCTCGGCTTCAGCTGGAAGGAAAAGAGAAGCCTCTTTTTCGGGCTTTCGATTTTAAAATGTGTATCTCGCAGAGACGTAGACTTATCTGATTGGTCTATTATTTCTGTGGGCTGGGTTCCATCTGAAAACCAGCACACCTTGTTAGTGTAGAATTTTAATGGACAAGTCATGAGCAGCAGAGTGGTGCTACTTTCCTTTCAGGACCCTCTATTCGGGCCATCTGTGGCCCTTTACCTCTTCTAGTCCAGAAGCAGTAGGAAGGAGGAAGGTCACTGTAAGAAAACATGTCTTTGGAGAACATTTTTAAAAAGATGCAGGCCATGAATGCTGTGTGCATGTGGGGAAGTGGCAATAAAAAGTATGACAACCTGCTGACTAAACATGCAACATCAGGGGAAAACCAGAATGAGCATGGAGATGAACAGAACAGGAGATGAACTTCTCTCTCCTCTGAGAAAAGGCAGGTTTGAGAGAAGGGAGAAATTTTGTAGAAATGAAAAACAGAAACTCCTAAGTCACTCAAGCATTTCAAATTATTTTAATGTCATGTCATCATAGAACTGGATAGCGCCTCTTAAATAATTATTTTTTGTGACATCTCCAACTTCTGGTACTTGCTGGCGAAACAGCTCTTTCCCATGCAATATCAACAGAATGAAACACTGCTGTTCAAGAAATATTCCTATACTCAACAAGTGTCCTTGAAAGTGCATCATTCTGTTGAACCTCTAAAAGTGTATAGAGGTGTCCACAATAACATCTGAGTTTTAAAATGCTACTTATTATTCTGTTATTATTTTGCTGTTATTATGCATATTATTTCTAACAGTTGTGTTTCTCTCACTGAGAAGCAGTCCTTTTCAGTCTGAAGATGTTTGGAAAGTAAAACAACTATTTTGTGGTGATCACAGGTTTTTTGGGGGAAAAAAAAAGAAAAAAAAGCTGTTTTCTTTTAGAAATGGGACAACCAAACATTTAACAGCACACTTTATTTATCAGAAAACACCCAAACCTGATTCTACTTAAAGAGAGGAGGACTACTCCTATACCAATTTATTCTCTGTATCTTTCAGCTCAACTTTCTTTCCTGAGATTTCTATATAATGAAAGGTATACTAAAGGTTGCATTGGGTTTTATTTAGGTTTTTTTTTTCTTAACTTTAGTAACTTTCCTCACATTTTAGTAGCTGTCTTATTGAGCTGAGCGGATTCTGCCACAAAGCCGGCATTTTACAGAAAATGCCAGCAATTAGCTGGTGACAGCTTCTTGGTCAGAACCAACCTGGGCTGAATTGCAACCTGCTATATGAAGGCTGGCCAGCCAGTCCTTTTTAAACGTCCTCTCATTTCCCTGACAAAGTAATTAAAATTTAGGAGCAATGATTTCCCCACTTTCCAAATCTTTTGCAGAAAAGATGTTGTGCTTCTTGGTGTAAAGGACGCCTTGACGTCCTGCAAGGAGCATACAGGAAACCAGTGCCTTGGTTTCCTTGCAACTGGAAAATGGATCTTGTATCAGGAGGGGTCTTGGAACAGAGCTGAATCACGAAAAAATACATTGAACGTCCGAAGTGGACAGTGAAAAACAGACAAAAGGGAGTCGTCACAGCAAATAAGTAAAGTTTGTATTTCCCTTTGCTCTCCAAGGCAGTGACCTAACCACAGGCTTGTGCCCTCTGCTCAGTGCAGAGCTGCACATCTTCGGACGGTGACGCGAGAGGACGGAGCCCCGGCACAACATGTGGGGGAAAGTGATGAGAAAACAGGGGGATGATCAGGAGAAGCCCAAAAGCGCTGACCTAAGGCACAGGGCACCGGATGCGACGAGAAAGGGATGCGGGCACGGCAAGCGATGGGAGGGGGACAGGCGGAGCGGAGGAGGAGCCGATGGAAGTGCCGCTGGAGGAGCAGCTGTTCCCAGAGGCAGCGCGGAGCGGCGGGACCGGGAGGCGCAAGGACCCTCCGTAAGGAACGGGGCTGGAGGCGAGGAGGGG
>VWZN01003790.1:79985-102159 GCA_013396955.1 Regulus satrapa | reverse complement strand
GTATGTGGAGCTTTAAGCAGTTTGTGTAAAACCTGAAGTTCCTAAAGAAGAACCTTTGGTAGAAGTGTAGAATGCCAGCTGCAGCAGTCATTATATTCAGTATCATACTAAGAAAGCATGCTAGAAGCTTAAAGCAAGAATGGTTATTAAAAATAACAGATCTGCAATAAAGTTTGTAGTCAGATGATCATAACTCATTTGCACCTTATGAAAGATCAGCTTTCATGGCTGAAGTATCCCTATTCATCTTGTGGTCCACTGCTTTGACTTTTAGTCAAATGTCAAGAGATTAATTAGATTTCAAATGTCTCTGTGTATTTTATTTTTAAATACTGTTAAATACTGCATATCCAAAAAATGACCCTCATGAGACCAACACCCAACTTCAACCAAAAAAAAAAAAATTCAAAAATACGTCTTTTAAATACACAGATCTTTACAAAGCTGTAGTTATCACTACCCTAATGATGACCATGAATTCTGGGCTCTCTAGATAGACCCTAATATTTCTAATTTACCTAAACCTTAGGAAGATATTCTTCTACCTTTCACTTCCTCAGAGAAAATTTGATTTCAGCTTCAGTCTCCAAAAGACATTTGATCATGATGCCCACAGCACACATTTTAAGAACGGTTTGTAGCTTCCTAGCCAACACTCTTGTCATGTGCAACCCCACCAGTGTTCATCAAGTCAGGCAGTAGATTGCAGTAAGATCTTCCTCCCTTCTGCACCCACAGTAGTTGGTATTTGCACCCGGTAGTCTGAACTACAGTGCAACACTGATAAGGCATTGGTGTGTCATTACATGTCACTTGAATTTTAGGGGTAAAACTGAATTTTTTGAGTAGCTGGCTGCAAAGTTGCAGCATTTTCTTCCAAGGTGGGAGAATTTAACTATCTCTTAAGATGATAATCAAGAAGAGGAACATTGATTAGTCATACAGAAGGAGTTGCTTGCAAAGGAAAACTTAAAAGTACTTTAAAAATTCTGAATATGTTGCTTAAACTAATATTTTCTTCAAAAAAAGGCAACAAATAAAACCCACAGACTTAGTCTGTGAAGAAATCAGACACACATTCAGACTGGTTTAAAGTCTATTTCTTACTAGCTTCTACTTTTTTCTGGGAGTCTCCTGCAGAAGTTTTGCAGGATACAATATAGAAGTATTTTTTAAGTGACTGTAGATAGAAAGGGTGTTTTATGGCAGTGCTTTATATCTGCTTGCTGTAAAACTTTGTTCATTTGCAATTTATTGTGATTCTGAATAGAGAGATTGCCAGGGAGAATAAGTCAGAGAAATCAATATGAGTGACAACTTAAAAGCACTTTTTCAGTGTTTAGTCAATGTTTAGAAAATGTTCTTAATTAAATCAATGTAAAATAAGAAATAATTTTAAAATAAAATTTAAAAAAAGTATAATCTTGTCTGAGTAGTTCCAGATGTTGTTTCTGTATCAATTGGATGTGAGTGAGACAGTCCCTCACTTAGGGGTACACCTTGTGGCCTCTGCCAGGCAGGATGTAAGCCTTTCACAGCTCCTTCCCAATACTGTACTAGCTAGTTCAGCTCTTGAGCACAGAAGTGTCTCTATGGACATCTAAAGATAGTAGTCCAGTGTTGTGTGTCTCGTGTTTATTTGAGTTGCAGTTTATATGAGAAGTCAATGGTGGTCGAACCTGAAGAAGTTTCTTCTGTGATGTTCCAAAGTTCAGAATGCTTTTTAGTGGTATTAAGACACATTTTTCAGACCCAAAATGCCAATCACTCAGGTAAAAGTGTGAACATCACATGGGTAGATTTAGAAGCCTAGTATCATAAAAGATACGTGGGAATCATGTCAAAATAGCATGGTAGTGGTGAAGTCTTTGAGGAAAAAATAACCTCTGTCATCTTGTGATATTCATCAATGCATCTTAAAAGGATGAGAATAGAAATGGTAATTGATGCAAGCAACAGTTATGCCATTCAAGTAGAACCAAGCCTGTTGTTGAGAGTCATATCCATAAGGCACAAAATGTCACAGCATGCTTGCTAGAACTTCAAAGGATATAGTAAGTGAATAAGAGCTCAACAGGTTGTTACATTTTGTCTCTCTAGTGCTGTACTCTAAAAGAGAAATTTCATTTCTGTGGCTGGAGTAGGTGTCCTGATGCTTTCTATCCCTGTGGCCAGCCAAGCAGATCATCTTGCAGCATAGCTGGCTGCTTGAACTACCTAAGATGTCTCATTTTAACACCACCAATTGATGGAAAAGAACAGAATAATAACAAAAAATATTAAAAGTCCTTTCATTCCATTATATTCTAGTCTGAGAGGCTTTATGCAGATATCTGATTGTACAACTGATCAACTTATTTTAATGGTGGGAGGTTAGTTCAATAAATAAAGCAATTTCAGAGCCTAGACTGTCCTAAATTTTTACGATGCAAATCATAATAGACATTTTCTGTACCTGTCTAATATCTAGACAAAGTTAAGATTTTAGCTTTTGACTGAGTGAATACTCTGATACTACTTGCAGGCAGAAACCTAAACTGAAAAAGTAACATTTTTTGTTACAATGAAAGATATAGATTTCTCATCAGGTTGAAGTTGTGCGTATCCAAAGGTTTCCTGATGACAAGCTCAATACTGTAAACCAGGAAGGTTTTTAAAGCTTATGCTCCTTCTCACCTACTTAGTCATGAAAATGTTGGGGTTTTTTCTTCCTCTCTAGAGACTGTGGTCTTTGCACTTACTCTAGGTGCTGCTTTTCCTGCAGTTTGATTCAAGCATTGTCATTTGGCATAATGCTAGTATTCCCATGAAGTGCAGTTCAAACAATATGTATGAGCACTAGTGGATTTGATAAGTTTGAGGAAAAATTAATTCGGTAAGCATGTACTTATCCTATTAGCTACAGGTTAAATATTGATGATGCAAAAAATTTGTTATGGATACTAAATAAATCTAATTATAATGATATCCCTGTGTATCTTGTCAGATATAATTAGTAAGCTGAAAGGTCATTTTAGGAGGTGAAATCAAGAAATGTAACTGTATATTTGTAAAGAGATTTTAAATGCAGTGACTGGATTACTACAGCCATAGGCTGTAGAGCTATCACATATGTTCTGTTCTAGCAGTTGGAACTGTCTCAGTATGAAAGCAGTGTACTACTGCCAATTTGAGGTAAGTGTAAAGTCACAAAAGTACAAAGTACTATACACAAAATTAAACTACATCAATCATTCTGTCCTAGCGAAAAAGCTTCTTCAGGTGCACTTGTATGATCCTGCTGAGAGAAGTTCATTTTGTCAGTTGTGGTTTTGGCAGAACCAGATCTATCTAGTGGACAGATAAATGAAATCTGGGGGTTTTCACTGCTTTGAAGAATGAAGAATGGTTTGGGGTTTTTATTTGTTTTGTTTTAAATGTCTTCTATAGTTGTCATAGCTCCCATGCAGACAAATGTTTTTGTCTTTGAAGTTATTTTCAGGAAAACTGTGTACTGACTAGATTTGTTTAAACCATTAGTGAACAATTAAACTTGAGAATAATTTCCTCTTTAAACCAGAAAGGGAATTACATAATAATGGAGAAACTGAAATTATTGACATTTTTAAAGCCTTTTGAAATTCCCAATTTTTACACAAATATAAAGCAGGAGTCTATTACTTGGGACTTTTCCTGTGATGTTCTTCCTCTTCCACCTAAATATTTTTTATTTTTCAGACTTTTGCCTAAAATAACATTTAGATGTAGTCCTTTTAGAATGATGTTTTCTTTTTCTGCTCAGGATCTAATTTTACAATATTGTTTAGCTTAGCTTTTCCAAACACTTTAAATTGCATTTTAATGTGCATTTCATATTCAAAAACTCATTTCTATTGTTAGATTTCTTTTGAAGTCTTTACATATGGATTTTCCACTGTCTTAAGGCAGTATATATTCAGGTAAATGTTTGTGTTCTCATGCAAGTTATTTCGACAAGTTACCACTCATCAACTGATAGGTTTCTCCTGTGGCATTTGATCAATGCCTTGTAGATCTGATAGGGTGACTAATTTCATGTGTAGTTGTACATATGACCTTTTGCATTTATAGCAATGTATCTGCATGAAGTCAGTTTTTGTAAGTCAGCTGATGGGGGAGCCTGTTTCAAGTGCAGTTGAAACCTCTACCTTAGGGACAGTGGTTATTTAAACTGCTGTGACAAAAATGTAGATGTCTACATGATGATGTTGTTTATTTTTTAAAGAAAATACATTTCATAAATGTAATCCAAACTTGTCTATCCATGCTTTTAAAAAATTATCTCATTTTGGCTTAAGCTTTTTCCTAATTGAACCAAGATGATATTTATTTAAGGTGAATTTATGAAGACAAATCTGACAGCAAAGATATATGTTTGAGGACATGCCATGGGTTTCTGATCTGAACTTTAAGCAAATCAGTTTTACTTTTCTCTTAAAGAGGCCCTAACTTGATAAACATTGGGGGGGGTTATTTTATAAATAGGGTTTAAATGTTTCCATAGATGTCTCTATGTTGTTAGAAGATTTTGCATCAGCTAGTTGTTCCTTTGTTTTGCTTAAGGAAATTTTTGTTTCCCTTTGAATTTTTCAGATTAATGGGAGAAGAAATAGGATATTTATATAAAGTCTGGCACTGTCTTCTGTCTTTTTAGAGAATGGGAACACTGGGAAGATTTTTTTTTCCCCTCTACCACCCACCTTTGAAAAAGATAAGGAAAAGAAACTTCTTGTTCACCTGCATCCATTCAGTTTCAACTTGTCTAGTCTTTCCTGAGGGCCATTCTTTCCTTACTTATCATATTTCAGATTGGTTATTCAAAAACCTCTAATCCCTATTCCAGAATCCTAGAAAAAAACCCAGTAAAGTGTTGTTAATGGATTTATTTACACTTCTAAAAGATCATATTTCCTAGCTAACATGTCCATATTGTGACATAAACTTTTTAGCTGATGATACAGCCATGAAATACAACTTATTTTCCTGGATGACAGTAGAACTAATGCTACTATATGTATTAGATAAGACTGAAAACCCAGTAAAATTATTCATGATGGCTGAACAGGCTTTCCAATACCTATTTTTGCTGAATAACCAGAGACAGATATCATATATTTTGATCATTCAACCCAGAATTACATTAATTGTGGGTTCATGCCCCTATTTATCTTACTAAAAGAACAAAGCTCAAACCGTTACTTACCCTGCATTTTCTTCAGAAATTACATTGAATGTTGTTAAGAGAGCATGTGGTTCAAACAGCAACACTAAGAGATGAATTTAGAGGGGGCATTTTGTCTATACTGTGAGTGAAACTCATAATCAAGATAAGGAAATAGCAGATAGAGCACCCAAAGGAAGAGATTATCAAGGCAGGTTTACAGGTTTTGACAGAAGACACAGGAAGAACAGGACTGCATGCAGGATTTTGCTTGCCTAGGCTATGGGTCAGGCAGTCCCTGAGACCAAGTCTGTGCATCAGTCTGGGTGCAGGAATACCCAGTCTGGACTGAGTGCAAGAATTGACTGGGGGGCTCTGTTGTGCACCCTGAAAAAAAACCTGTTTTCATGAAAGGCATGCATGCAGTCCTGCACAGCATGCAGTGCTACAGCAGCACATCCAGAAAGCTTTAAAAATGACAACTCCTGGCACTAACCTCCTAATTTGGTTCCATGGACCAGTGTGGTTGCTCCCTGTCACATCCAGGATCCCAGGCTGAATTGTAATCGTTCTCCCAGTTCAGTGCAGTATTCTGGCAGGCCAAATTACACAAAATGTTCGAACTCTACATGCCCTGAAATTGCTTGTCTAGAAAATTTAACTACGTATGCCTCTCATTTCTGGTGTTTACTTGCAGCTTCTCTCCAGTTCTTGCATAATTTGTTGACAGTCCATTTCCAGACAGTCCTGCAGCTTTCCTAACAGAGCTGCATTTACTTGACATAGATCCAGATTCACTAGGTCCAGGTTTCACTTCTTCCAGCCTACTTCTAAAATTCCTCTCCCTAAAAGCACAGTCTTCATTAAGGCTAGTCAGTTCTCTCTTTTTAAAAATGTTGATGAACAAAGGCGAAGGACAAGCTAGTTTGAACAGAGGAGAATGAAAATTTTGAGCACGTCTCATCTATTTTCTGGTAGGAACTGCTTGTTGGTTCCATCTGGAAAAGTGTGCATTTCTGTAATGAAACACATTGGGCATCCCTACATCTGTTTGATGTGCTAATTCTCTCTGAAACAGAAGTATTTCTTCACATAAACTGTATTAAATAGTGGTATCCTTAGTGCCAGGATACCACTATTCTGTAGGATATCTATTACAATCTTGAATCCTGGATGGAAGCAGTGATCTGTGTTGACTTTGTTGCAGATTATATTATCTTAGAAAATGCTGTAGATATTACTTTGTTGTTTCAAGCTACTGTTAAATTATATCATCCTTAATGTTTGTCTTTTCATGTGGGATAAAATGACGGGAGAAACAAAGGAACAGTTCATTACAAACTCCACTTTTCTTCCCACACCCATTATCTTGTAAAGCTGAATTTCTTTGCCTGCACTCGCTTTCTAGAATCAGTGATCTGGGCATAAGCAGGCTGAAAGAGAAAGATAGGTGTGTAGTGAGATGTAGGTACGCAGTGGTACTGCCCAGGGCACATAAGAAGTGACACATGAAGCATAACCTGGGGCTGGATGGTGAAGGCTCCTTGTGTTGAAGCAAGTTGATAGATCTACTGTGATCCTGTAAGTACATTAATGCCTAAGAAACACCTGTGCCCAGCAGAGCAGGCATGGTAGAGAAAAAAGAAAAGATACTGTCATGGTTTAGCCATGGCTGGTGACTGAGCCCCATACAGCCCCTCAATCAGCTTTCCCACAGTGAGGGGAGAGAACTGTAGGCATTAAAAAGTGGGAAAAAACTTGTGGGTTGACATGAAAGTAGTTTAATAATTGAAAAGATACCATAAGAAGAATTTTAAAAATTCTAAGGAAAAGGGAGAGAAAACCCCAGACAAACAAACCAGGGAAGGAGAAAAATAAGCCCAAGAACAAGTAATGCAAATGAAAACAACTGCTCAACACCAACTAAACAATGCCCAGACAGTCCAGGAGCAGCATCCACCCTGCCAACCTCTCCTCCTCAGTTCTGTTGCTGAGCGTTATACCATATGGTGTGGAATATCCCTCTGGTCACTGTGACCCCTCCCAACTTCTGTGCACCTCCAACCTGTTTGTTAATGGGTGGGATGAGGAGAAGAAAAGCTCTCGACTCTGTGTACATGCTGCTCAACAATAGCACTGTTGTGTTATCAACAGTGTATTCAGCACAAAACCAAACCAGAGCCTTATGTGGGTTAATATGAAGAAATTTAACTCTATCCAAGCCAAAACCGGTACAGGTACAATCACTGCTTGCATACAGAGTTTCTCCTGCTATTCTTTTGCACATCATCAGAAAGCACACACTTAAATCCTGGTTGTCTAAATCACCTTTTTCTGTGTCCATCTCTCTCACTGTAGTTTTATCAATATTCTTAACTTCTTCACTTGTGAAGAAATTGGTTGCTCTCGAACAAACCAGTGTCCAGATTCTCAATTAAAGCATCATATTAGCAGCAGAATTCATTTCTGTTAGTTTCTGGGGAGGGCAGTATAGTCCACTGTTTTTGTTTTACAGCCGGGGTTTTGGACCAAGACAGCCAACTAGGCCAAACCTTTTTGTGTGATGTCCTTCCAGAGGTTATGTGGAAGTTTTGCCAGGAGTCTGAGCCAGTCTGTTAACATACGGACACAGGCTTCACTACTCCCAGCAACAGCTACCTGCATAAAAAAGGTACAGGTTATCCACAATACAGTGTCATTAGACCCATGTTCCCACTGTGTGGATCCTATTGAAACAGGGGAAAGAGCTATGGAGCACAGAAATCAAACACACACGGGCTTGTACTTCTTTCAAAGCCAAGACTGTCTCTTAAAGTTCTTTCAGAGCCTCTTGATTAAGTAAGCTGAGCTCTAGTACCAGCTGACCTAAGTCAATGTAGTCTTTTGAAGTTAAGATAGTTGGGATCAGGTCTGTTAACCTAGGTTGTACTAATATCAAGTATTAGGCAGGGCACTTCTGGAATAGGTAGCATATTGCCAGTGACAGCATGATCACAGTGTGATGGGCTCCAGCTCAAAGATCCTAGCATTAATGTTGAAGATCATGGATAGGTCAGAGTAGAAAAAACATACCATGCAAACAATATAAGACATATGTCTGAGCCAGTTAACAAGAAAGATAAGCACAATCAGAGGTGAGTAGGCAGTGGTTAGATTTAATCAGGTGTGTAATTATTGGTATGGTCATGTGATAGCAAATAAGGGGTCTGCTGGTCAAAGTTATCCCAACACTTACTTGGAAAACAGTTGGTGAAACAGAGTAAGCTTAAGGTAAATGTTATTTGGGGCTATAAAATATAATCTGGTCATAAGGGCTATGCCAGATTGGCTATCATGTAGCATCCTGCCCTCTGTTTAAGCCCTTTGATCATTTAAGTGCAAATACAATACATGAAGGCCACCTTGGACACTTGCAATTACTAGTTGTCTGCTTTCATTTCTGTAGTAAATGTAATTGATGACTAACACAGGATGTTACAGGAAACAGTGGCATAGATTCAATTCTTTTGCAATAACCAGCAGCAAATTCCACTAAGGGGATACTCTAGCCTTTGCTTTTTTTTTATTTGCTGCAGTTGTAACAATAGTAAAAGACTCGGTTTAAAATCCAAGTACTTCTACTCGATGTTTTCATCTTATGGCAGACTGATGTAAATACACCAGTAGGAATAGGAATAAATACTTATTTTCTTACAGAGCATGGCCTTTCAGTAGAGAAATGTATAGAGCTTTTTACCCTTATCCTTTGCTGAGTGTATGTAGGAACAGTATTCAAGCATGGTTTATTTCTGCAATTCAGAACTGAAAACTTCAGAGAATTTTCTGAAGCCAAGGTTCATTGGTCCTTATCACTCCCAGCCCAGGCCTCTTGAAGGCCAAGCCAGAGCAATTAGTGCTGGTAATGTCATTCAAAGCTGTTGAGTGCCGTCAGTTTGTGACAACATTTTAAGGCTGTATCTGCTTTCTGAGGCTGTTCACATCTGGTCGGTTTTGTTAAAAAGACAACTCTCTGAGTTTGAGTATAGTCTCTCAAGGATTTTGGTAGAAGGGAAAGTTGATGTTAAAGCAGAAGTGTGCTAAGATATTTGAAGGAGATAAACAGGGTTTAATCTTGTGTGACAGGAAGTCTATTATTAAAATAGGAATCTCTTTAGAAGAGTTTCTAGTTCTAAATTAAGCCCAGGATATAAATTCCTCTGAATTTTATCACATGGTAATTGTTGCAGACATGATCTTTCAGAGCAGTAAGTCAAAAGTCTTTACTGAGCCTTTACTGACTTCAAATCTTGCTGAATGCACAGCATTCCTAATTTTACACAAATAACAGATTTAATTTAGTAAAGAGCTTTGCCTAGCTTTTGCCATTAATTTGATGACCTCATGCAGGCATTGTTTTCTAAAACATACACACTATATATTAACTCACAATGTGTAAACAGAAGTTCTTCCTTACAGCTGTGAAGCAGCAATTGTTAATATCTCAGACTAGCTTTAGAGGAGGTTTTGAAGGCTGTTGTCTCTCAAAGAGTAAATTGTCCTGCTAGATATTCTTGTTCCTCATGCAGATCATTAAAACCTGATGTTTAGAAAATCTTTTAAGCATCATTTACCTTCTGTCTGACAAAACCAAGGGGCCTTATTTTAGCTGATACCTTGTAGGAATGAAATAGGATGTATTGAGTTTTGAATTGAAGTATAGCATGCTGTAGAATTATTATGCTTTTTTAAATGAACCACAAGCTCTAATGTATCTCTGACATGTGGGGAGACATCTAACTGAAAAGTTGCTGTGGAGTTTACTTAATAACAGCAATAATAGTCAATGTCAAACATTGATAGTCAAACAACAGAATTTTATCTTTCTGCACTCTTGGTTTATTTAATATTTAGTATTTTATGATGCAAGCTTGTGCTTGCAAATACTGCACAATTGACAAATTTTAAAAACTGTAGCAACAAAGATGCTTAAATCCACATGAAAAGAATTCAAGTTAGGTGTTTAACATATGCACAATTGGTGACAGAAGTATTTTAAATGTATACCCTGGGAATCTGCTGTATTACCTGCGCCTCTATTCCTCCCCAGGTTTTTCAACTAAAAGGGTCATTTGAGTGTGTGAATCTGCTTCACGCAAACCAGGGTGCCAGCAGCATGGTATCCAAACAAATCAAAATTGGCTGTTCACATAAGACACTCTTAATGTCTTATCTGATCTCTGATCAGATCCCCTGGATGTTATTACAGTCCGTAGTTATATGGTATTCACTCAAAACAATTATAGAAAAAAATATATTAGTTCTGATATAACTAGAAAGCATTTGAATGTTCTTATAACTATTTTCCAAGGGAAGTTACTTTCTGATCTTTCATTCCATCCCTGTTGAATAAGTTCATGTTCATGTTTAATTAATTGTACACCTAGGAATAAGGACTATCTTGGTAAGTCTTGACTAGAACAAAACCCTCTGCTTCCAGAGCTTTGAGGCTATGTAGCTATGTACCCATATGTGCTGTGAGCTCACTTTCAGACATCTTGGATATCTTTTCTGCATGAATTATAGAATGGTTGAGTCAATCTGACACAAAACCTTGAATTCAGTTGAAATTTTNTTTTTTTTTTCATTTTCAAAAGCAGTAATAAATCAGGAACTCTCAAGGTATTGATGATTATACTTTCAGAAATACTCTTCCTCTCTGTATGTCATTCTGATCATGTCTTTTCACAGAGAACAACCACAGGCTAACCTTGTTGAACTAATTTCTTATATTATTTTTATATTGGCCAGCCAAGCATATACAACAGTACATGATTTTATTATTTCTAAATTGTTCAAGTTGTATTTTTACTATCCTTTATTACACTCAGGTACTTTTTCTTATGAGAGAATCCACCTGGTTTTCTGTCTTTTAGTTGGCTAATCTATACACCTCCTGGTCTTAATCAACTATATATTGGATCCATAAATTAAAGTTTTGAAAAAAGCTGATTTCTATGTTGATGGGATTCTCTTAAGTTCTGAAGAGTTTGACTTCCTGGGGAGTCTCCAATAGTGCAGGTTTTTTTCACAAGAGAAAGTGGCCATCTCTAAACTAACTGCCTTCTAACAATAACAGCTAAACACTGCCAGTCCAGGGGAAAGTAGAGTTATGTCGTGCTTTGACTCGAAGCAGAACCATATTGCTTCTGAGAATGTCAGATCTTTATTCCTCTCAGGCAGTCACACTCAAGATGACATAGAACTTCCCAGTCTACTTTCAATCTAGCTGTATAGTGAAGGTGGTAGCTGGCTTTTCTTCCCTGGTTGTCATAATCCTTTTCACATCCATTTCCTTGTGTGTGAGGGAAGGACTGCCTGCTTAGGCACCACTGGTGAGTGCCCTACATTCCATCTGTGTAGAAAAAAGTGAGCCACTCTTCCCACAAAGGAAAGCTCTGGAGAACCTTGTCCACTTCAATATGACAAATTCTAGTGAGGTTTTTGTCCCTTAAACCTAGTGATTCTTTCTTCAATCATAAAATGTCCAGTTATTCTACCAGTGCTAGGAACATACTAGCCAGTATTTGTGAAATTTTCTTCTTTAGACGCTATTCATTTTTAAGATCAGAATACAAAATAATTTTTTAGGGCAGCAATCATGCAATTGATGTGCTCAACAGCCAAATCATTGTTTTTCCACTTGAGGTAACATTCAGAAATCATGAAATTTTGAAAACATTGGTGATCTAATTTTCTACCCTAGTTTATTCTTACTTCAATATTATTGTAGTACTAACAAAAATAGTTCCTAAAACATAAACAGTAACAAATAAGGAATGAAAATAACATTAAAAGCAATGAGCCTTTTTAAAAAATGCCATTACCCTAAAGATACCATTTGCTTTATGTCACCTATTTTCAGATCTTTAAAACAGAAAAACTTAAGTAGTAATGCTGTGATGCAAAGAATGCAAATTGAGTGCCAGATTTATGTAGGTAAATAAGGTTTTATGAAGAATCTTTATGTTATCACGGAGTATCTTAAGTGCTCAGGTATGTTCACTCATTCCTGTGTGAAAGAATCTGCACAGTCCTGTGTTTCTTCTTAGCAGTATTTTTGAGTTTCAGCATTAAAATTTAAAAGATGGTTAATAAAATATGGTTTCTATTTAATCTGGCAATATTGTTGGTCCACTCTGTAAGTAAAAGAAGGAAGAAAAGTCTAATGCATGTGCATTTGGTAATGTCCCTGGGGAGTCAGTTGTGTAGGTGTGGTACTAATGGGAAGAATGGCTCTCCAGAGAGCAATGTGCAGAGAGGAACAAAGAGAAAGCTTTTTTCCAGACTGGGGGTTTTGCTGCTGGCTGCTTGGCTGCACAGTAGCATTGTTCGGAGGAAGTGCACCTGCTCTAATGTTTTCTTCAGCTGGAAGCAGACAGGTTTGTTGAATGCTCTAATTGCTGGTAGGCATGAAAGGATTGCCTAGAAGATTGCTTCCTAGGCTGTCCTTTGATGTTTCATATGGTCTGGAAGTGAGGATTTCTTTTCCTTTATCCATCTTAGTAATAAATGAGAATAAAAAATCTCCCCTCAGCTTTCATTCCAGAAAGTATCATGGCACATTCATTCTGATTAGCTGTATCATGGGCCAAAAGATTCCTTTTATCTTTTGAAAGGTGTGTAAAACACAAGCATAGTCATCACAGTCTACATGCATAAAGTACTATTAGCTACATGCTCAGTTCATTACAGGGGTCTCTGGGCAAGAGAAATACTCTGCTGTGAGCGCTAGGTTTGTCAAGCGCTGTAAATCCATGGCTAGAAATTTTGAATACTTCATTTTAATACATATTATGAATCTTGGACTACAGTTAGAAAAGGTTCTTTGTTTTATTCCAGTTATGTTAATTTATAAACACAATAATTCTAAGACAAAATGCAAGCTTTGCCTTATTTTTCACCAGAATTTGAATAGCAGAGAACTGCAGTGAGGCTTGATAGTTTGAATGTCCTTTTATAGATAAGTACAAGGCATGACTAATGTCCTATGAAGTCTTGTACTAAATTCAGACTATAACTAAAGGTACAAACAGTATGATGTGGTATATTTTATTATTTTGTTTGCAGAAAAATGCAGGTTAATAGAATAACTAAAAAACTCTGTTATAGGTAAAATTACAAGGTTTATTTAATTCTCTTACCAGGAAACACTTAGCTGAAAGAAATGGTGGTGCATTACTTTCATCCAACTGTCACTAACAACTTTCTCATGTTGTGAACTGTTGGTGAGGGTGAACTGTTGCCAACATACTTGGAAGCAGCAGAATACTTGAATGTAGATTGCTTGTCCAAGTAAAACAACCTTCCTCAATTTGATTTGGTTTAGGTCTCCTCTATGATACACATTTTATATTCAGATCCATCACCGGCAAATTTCAGGAGTGCATGAAGTGTGTGCCTTTTCAATCAGAGCCTATTTCACTTTCCAATCAAGAGTTGAGAATTTATGCATAAGAAACTGATGTTTGTTACCTATTGCTCTGAAATATGGTGTCTGAAATTTTTAAAGACACATATTGGTGTAGGCTTTATTTAGGAAATTAAATTGTTGTTCTTTAATCTGTTGTAAAATTTGGGAGAAAACCTTCAAGGTATTTTCTGAAACTTGGAGATCCGTATATGATTTTTTATTATGATTTACTGAATTATGAATTCAATTTCCTTTTTATAAAATTGCATACTTTTTTCCCCAGACTATCTGTTTTGCAATTCAATTTCTGAAATGCTGAAACATGTCAGTCTTGATCTTTATAGCTGCCTGTTGAGCAAACTGGTTGCAGTGCCAGTGGTCAAGGCCATTAGACTTCTATTGAGTTTTTTCATGGTCACTGTAAATTACACCAGCTTCCCAAATTTCTCTTCTGAGGACAAAGTACACAAAGTGTACTTTGTCTTGTGGTGTAAGCAGGGAGTATATTTACATGTCTACAACTGTGGCCTCCAATTTTCATTTTGTTGTGACATGATGAAGTATTTCTGGAACTTTACTTGGCCAAGGGGTCAGTCTGTTGCTTTTATCTGTGGAACGATAAACCTTGTGTTTATGAGGTTTCTGTATGAATCATGAAGTGCATTAGGCTCACCAGTGTTTTATTCTCGAATCCTTTATAATCAAGTTTGGATGTGCTAAATTTTCCAAAAGTATTTTAAGTAAAATAATTTTTTTCCCCACAAAATTTTCAAATTTGACTTGCATATCTTTGTACATATAGCTAGCTCTGTGTGAGCATGTATCTACCTAAATGAAATTCATTAGTTCTGATGTTTTAGTTAACTCAGTAAACATAATTATCTCAGGTGTTTGGAGGCAGGGATGCTAATGTACCTACCCTTAGGATGTAAGCACTTCAAGAAAATAAAATCTAGGTGATTGTATTATTCGTGTCTCATGGATGGGGAGAAGGTTGGGTGTTTGGTTCACCTCGTTATTCACCAAACAATAGAAATGAGTGAGTTCTGAGACTCAGGCTGGTACAGCCAAGGGAATGAGCAAGTGGTTCTGTTCAAAGCTGAAAGTGAAAGGATTGCAGATCACAGTCATGGATCCTGGTGTCTTGTTCATTTCTAGTTGTTCCCCATTGTTCATTCCTTGGTCAACCCTCTTTGGTGTTATGACTACCACCTAAAAATTTCTTAATGATGACCTATGCAATGCAGTGTCTGCTTAGGAAAGTGCCCTTCTCAGTATTTATCTCCAAGTCACTGTCCTAAGGTTTATTTGTAAGCCATCTGGAAAGAATGGGATGACTCATTCATTTTGATGTGGCTGTGGGTTTTGTGGCTGTGCGCAGGCCACAATGTGTGTGTGTGTGTACACTACAGGTACATTGGTCATATCCCTGCAGGCAATTTTTCAAACTTCACTTTGATAGGGACCAAGTCTTACTGGACCGTTTCCTTATGTTTGTTTTGATCTAGTCTGTTGAAAATAGTCATAGACTGACCACAAGTTTTGTCTTGGGTGGACATGCAATTATGTCTGTCTTTTTTCTTCTTGGTGGGTATTGGTGACATCACTTAAATGTGTCACTGTCAGATGTGTGCTGTCTGATTTTTGTATGCAGTATTCAGAACTGCAGCAAAATTTCACTCTAAAAAAAGGAGAAGGAAATTAAACGTTTGAGATTATAATTATTCAATTATGAGAGCTTGGTTTATTTAGACAAAACTCCAGGAAATTCAGTGCTTGCCCTGAGCTGCCATCCATCAATAAACTGTTGTGAAAGTCATAAAATCACAGAAGATGTGAGATAGAAGCAGAATAAGAGTCTTAATGACCCAGAACCATAACTGTATTCTAAATGAAATGTGTTTTATTTCCTGAGAAAAGTATTAACAGTGAGGAATAGGAGAAGAAAATTTGTGCAGGAAGATTAGTTAATTGATGGGGTATCTTTCAAAGCTAAAATAGTTCAAATCCCCAAAGGTTTGACTGTTCTCAAAAGCTGAATGGTGTAAGCACATAATGTATTCTGCAGTGTCTCATATTAATAGTGTGTTGATGTTTGTAGAAATATATACAATGACTTTTAAAACAAGAACTTAGAATACTTCTTATTTCATTCAAATCAGCAAAATGCTTAAGTAATTTTTTAGTCCCACAGTCAAGGGGACTAGAAGCTAATATCCAGATACACTGCAGTGTTAGTACATTTGTGCAACCCAGTGACTGCATAGCAAATAGCAAGTTTAAAAGATAGTTTAAAAAGATGTTATGGTTCTGTTAAGAAACAAAGTATGTTTCATCCCTTATGAAAATCTGAAAGAAGTAGATTAAGATCAAATATAATGAACTCAGTCACTTTGTATTTGAAAGGAAGAAAGATTCTGAATTGAATCAATATTGCCTTGAATTGGATTATATTTTTCTGCTATGTCAATTGATTTGCGGTTAGGCAAGCTACAGGGGCTGATGTTATTGAATTCTAAAGGAGCTTTAAAAAACCCCTTCAAAACAAGAAGATATTTTCAGGAAAGTTTTTACTACCATCAGTAAAATAAATCTTAATAACAGTTTCATGTAGTATGCAGTATGTCATTTATAATGCACTTCTGAATATATTTTTTGTTAAGCATAGCACTGTTTGATTCTATAATTAAAGCACGTGGGTAAGGTTCTAGTTGACAGACCAGTTAAGAAACTTTAAGCTCAGTCTAGAAGCTCTAGGTTCCACCTTGAAGTGTCAGTTTGTAACAGCTTGGAGAAATTGCTAAATTCTTATGACGAGAGTTATTGTGAAAGAGACCTGTGAGCATGCTACAGAAAAGTTTAGGATTCAAAGTAGGTTTTAATTTAATGAATCCCTGCAGTTAGCAAATTTGATTGTATCAGTTTTACTCTCTTCATGAACTGGTCCAAACAGAATAGTAGAGGAGGTAATTATAGTAATGTAGAAAAAGAGGAAATGTAATAAATAATCATAAAGTACATAAAAGTTTTTTTATCATAATCTATTTTATCTAGGTCACCTTTCACACTGCTCTTTTCCTGATACTTTTCCTGATAGCCTATTTATTTTTCTCTCTTTTGTCTACCTTTCTATATAGGACTGGCTCGTCACATCCGTAATCTCCTAACAGAAGCTGTGACCCTGTACTTGGAGGTAGATGATAAAAGGAGCACCAAGACAGCAAATGTGCTGCTTCTGTCCTTACTTGACATTTTGCAATACATGCTGACGTATACAGCAAACATTGTGCGCCAGACTTTGCAGGTATGGGATTTATTAATGGGGTCTTTGCTGTCTTAAACAATTTTAATCAATAACGACACTCTGATTTTGTGGAACTTGTAGTGTGGTGAAAACTCTTTCTCTTCTGAATTTCTGTTTGAACGACTGCAAGTCATGGCGTTGGTAGGACTTCCTCCTCGGACAATGATATCCTCCTCCTTAAAAATGGAGCACAAAATACAATTCAAAGAAATGTCACTTAACCCTCTTAGTAACATATGAAGGAAAAGCATTCACCATTTTTAGACATGTTGTAAATCTAGCAAATATTGCTTTTCTTTTTAGATGGTTTGCCAAATTCTTAACTTAGTCAAGTGGAAGTGACTTCTGTATTTACACTGCAAACAACAACATGTACTCCTCATGTTAGGTTTTTTATGGTTTTTGCATTATTCACTGAAGAACAGATATTTGTTAGGTGAAATATATATAAATAGACAGAGATTCAAAACATTGCAGATAGGTTTTAATATCTTTCAGGACATGGCTTCTTTAGTCCCAAAGGCCCTCCTCTTTGGGTTGGGTTTTTGTTGGGTTTTTTTTTGTTTTGGTTCTGTGGTTTTGGTTTGCAGGGTTTTTTGAGGGGTTTTTTGGGGGGGAGGGGATTTTTTTTTTTTTTGGTGGGGTGGTTTTTTGAGTAGGCATAGTGTTGAAGTTAGTGAATTGAAAATTGAGGTTTTCCCCTTTTTTCTACATTTATTTACACAAGCAGCTATGTAATCAACTACATTTCACTGTAAGGTTTTTAGTTTGGTAAAGATGTGTGATGGTACAATACTTGTCTTTTTTAAGTCCTCTATTAGCAAGTTCTGTGATGATATTTTCATGTAAGACTCACTTCACAGGTCAAATTTTGTAAGCTAATTGCTTGTTGTCATATTTTTGGCATCACTTTGTGTAATCATGAAGAGCTGAATTCTGTACGTATGTTCCATACAGCAGTGGTGAGGCAAATTATTCTGGAGGACACATGAGGAGAGAGGATCTTGCAGATGAATTTGTAATATTGAATGGATGTTTTTTATTTAGATTTAAAATTAAACCTATCTGTTCAAAGCCAAATTCTGTTCTGGCTTTACTTGAATGCAACAGTTGATTGATGCACTGAAACTCCAGATCCAGTTTTGCTTGTGTCTTGTCAAAGTAATCTGCTTTGCTCATAAAGGCTAATTAGTGACAAGGAGCAGCTGGAAAACTGAGTTTTGAAGCATAGGTCTATTCTGTGCCTATATAATATTAATTTTACGATGATGTTACTTGTCTTGGCTTGAATGTCTTGACAATACTCATCACAAGATCCTTGAGAATTCTACATCAGTACACATACCCTATTGAATGGTGGCCATTAGTTATTGACTGCATAGTATTCCACTATGTCACTAAATGCATCACAAATATTCTTCTTGGACTGTTTTTATAGAGATGTTTTGAATAAGATACCATTTAAACCAGAACTTGTAAAACAGAATCAAATCTGTTTATCCATTTCTGAGGCTTAAGTTGTCTTTTACAGATGATAGTACCTTCACTGGAATTATTTTTATTTAAATATTTTATTTGTAAAATGATGACCTTATTGAGCTGCATAGGCAATACATGTCACAACAATACATGTCACCATTCATTTTTCCATTGCAAGTACTTCATGCTGGATGTGCTGGTAACTGTGTCCAGCTTCAGGGAAGAGTTGGTTCTTTGTGGTCCAAGTACTTTCAGATTAATTTGCATGTCTGTTTTGGAGAAATTTTGTCATATGTCCCAGAGGTGATCCACATTAGCTGAAAAGAATTTGCAATATCAATTTGATATATGGACTTTATTTTGTGACTCTGGCACAGGGTGCCCAGAAAGGCTTTGGGTGCCCCAACTCTGGCTAAGTTGGATAAGAGTCTGATAAACAACCTGGTTTAGTGGGATGTGTCCCTGCCCAGGGGAAGGTGTGGGTGTGACTACGAGATCCTTAAGGTCCGTTCCAACCCCTTAACATTCTGTGATTATATGATTCTACAACTTAATGTAGGTTTAACAATGGTATAGTGTGTATCCTTCATATGCATATATAATGTCTTTAGTGTTATTGTTCATTCTCTTTCCAAAGACACTAATACATAAAAGTTAGAAAGTAAACAAAGTGAAGAAAGTAGTCAAAGATTCCTGATGGAAGGTGTCTGTATTCTCATCCATATACTAATGAGAAAGAATTAGGTTTTAAATTTTGCTGAAGTGAAGGTGGCTTACTTTGCTTTCTTCATTAATATCAATGTTCAACTTTTTGTCCTTCTTGAACGTCAGTATTCTAGGTCATCGTGATAAGTCTCAGAGACAGATATACCAATGTGACTTATTGCCTGGAGAAACACCTTTTCAGTTCTCTTTTATTTAGAAATTCTTTCCAGAAGAAAGGCATTATCTTTTCAACTCATGAGTATCAACAGTGGAGTTTGAGCAATAGTCGCACCTGTCTCAGGGGACTTGCTCCTCTGTTTGCTAAACCAAATGAAAACCTCTAAGTATTACATTTTAAGAGTGATTTTTAGGATTGTGCTATAAATGAAACACAATACAAATTATTTTTCAGACCAAATGTTTACTTTTTTTCTTCTAGCAGATTGACTGTATAGGGTCATGGTCCAAAGCTGGTGCAAGGTAATGATGTTAAATGAAAAATTCTGCAAGCTGACAAAAAAAAATCAGGAGCCCTGGAGCAGGGACTGGTCAAAAATAGCACTCTCTAGGGTAGTAGTACATCTTGATGATGGGGGGATGACACTGGTCAGAATTACAAGTAGTGACTGATCCTATTACTTGAACACTTTATTATTCCTATTTCAGAAATGGTTTAAATTATAATATATTGTGAATATTTCAGGATACAGAGCAAGGTAGACAGGCAAAATTGGACAATATTGCTGAGAATCCTAAATTTTCAGTCACCTTGATTATCACAGTTTGAGGTACCTTTTTACGTACATTTTATTGCATTTTGCTGAAGAAATGTCATGCAGGTCAGTATATTCAGCCTGTACAGAATGGCACGACAGCATGGGTCCCTTTGTTTTGTGCTTATTGTCACAGAGGGAGCATGACTGCTCACTGGGAGCCAGGAATACTTAACTAGAAAAGAGTGCATAACTCTCCTTCAAGCTTCCATTCGCATTTGACTGCTTAATGGACCTAATTCGTTCCTCATAACAGAACAATCACCAAGGTTGCTTTTGATTTCTTTCCTCTCTTGTTAAGGCACAGAAATCTGGTGCAGGAGGGGACACACAGGCTGCCGAAGACCTTCTGCTTATCAATAAACCCCTGACAGACCTGATTAGCCGGCTTATTCAACTGGTGAGAGTTTGCTTCTTTGTAACCTTATGAAATGTTGCCGATGTTGGAATTATGCAACTGAATTCTACCTAGTAGAGCTCTGTTTACTAGTTTTTACTTCTTTATAAGCTCCCACCTAGTACTCTAGCACTTTGTAAGAAGTTACAGGTTGCAGTGACTTGCAGTCACTTACCAGTGATGTCAGAATAAGTCTGTCCAGAGCATAGAAGTGGGACAAGGGGCAGACTGCAGCTTCTCATATGTATCTCTTTGGATACATATGTATCATTTAGTCATTCAGAATGGACTGGTCACCACTGCATAGGGAAAGGATGGCATTCAAAATTTGTGACTGATAGCACTGCTTCCTTTAGAAAAGTCAGTAAATGCAAAATTCTTTTGTAGTGAGTGATGCATTTTAATATTATTTTCTGGGGTTTGAGCCATCTGAGTTTTCCCAAGGGTTTTGTCTTATTTCAACATGTTTCTGAGGGATTTATGAGTGGGAGTGGTCCCTGGTGATCTCTAAACATCTTTAAAGTGCATGTGTTTAAAGGCAGTCCTTTCCAGGGTTTACTACATGTTGCAGCACTGCACTGAAATCTCCACAGAGTGCTGCATTGTGGCCCTAATGCATCCCATCAGCTCAACCTCTGTCACATGGAGATCTGTGTTTACTCTGTGTGTAATGGTTTTTTTGTAGAGGAATGCTTTTTGAGCTGGACAGTGCCTTTAGAGGCTGCATCAGCCTTTTAGTCAACATGAAGCCATTAAAATGGTATGTGAGAATTCTGCTGTATCAGAGTATCCTTTCTGTGTTATTTCACTTAGAGTTGTTTCAGTTTCACTGTGTTCTCTTCCAGACCCCTTTTTTTTTTTTCATTTAAATAGAGGATTTCAGATTTTTTGTGACAGCAGCACTGTGATCCTTCTACTATCTTTAGCATTGTCTGTCATCTATTTTAGGGAAGTGTGTGATTCCTTTTTTATTAATTTTTGGCATTATACTTGGTGCTAAGTCCTCCTTTGATGGATTTATTTAAACCAGCTATTGACAAAGGCTTTTTGGAAATGTTCTCTGAATGATCTAAAACAAAGTGACTGAATTTCAATTTAATATTTCATCTCTATGATAAATAATATGAAGAGAAGCAAGTGTTCCTTTAAAATGGAACTAGTAATAAATTTAAATTATATTGATTTTTTTATAGAACAGAAAATTAGAGGCCAAACTTTAACTCAGCCTATACCACCTGGAAGTCTTTTATAAGTTTCTAATTAAAGGATAGGATAATTGTATAGTTAGCACGTACTGATTAGATTGTGACTTGCCCTTGTATTTTAGAAGCATGGCTGTAAATTACCAGTAGGTTTTGCTTTGTTCTGTACTTCTGCAGATTCTGGTTTGTTTAAAATGCTTATTCTAAATCTTCTGATTTTAATATACAAGTAAAAAATAAAGACCACCAGTGCCACAATAGATAGATAGATAGATAGATAGATAGATAGATAGATAGATAGATAGATAGATAGATAGATAGATAGATAGATAGTGTTTTGTTTTGTTTTCAGTTTTGTAAAGATTCTGTGAGGGATTTTCTCTTGTTTGGATCTGTGAAAGCTATTTCAGCTAGGTTTATTAAATTTGATTATTCAAAATTTTTTCCCCACTCCTATATGAAACATTTCTTGTTAAGCTTGGAAAAGTTTGAGCAATGGAATAATCATTTTAGAACTTAGGAATCACTCGTTTAAAATGGTTTATGCTCTAATCTCTTTAAATAGAAATAGATTTTTTGTGAAGTCTAGAGCATGTCTCAAGATGTATGTGCTCCCTACCCCTCAAAATGCCTCAGGCCTACCTAAACTGAAATTCTGTGAAGCTGCCAGTGGTTGTTCTTTGTAC